>JARHVA010009425.1:142500-147500 GCA_037957365.1 Torreya grandis | reverse complement strand
AAAATTAAACAAACATGAATACCTATCAAAACTTTTTTGACTACTTATATTTCACTTTGGTACCCTAATGTACCATTTCCAACATCAACCTAGCTCATAAGATGGTACCTTAAACCATAAAAATACATCAATAGTACCTGATCAAATAGTCAATAATAACAATATAATTATAATAAAATATTAACTATAGTAATAATCCATAAAAATCATCAAGTGCAGAATTAAAACATGCCATGTCATCAATATGCATTTTAATATCACTACATAGAATCCAACCACATAATACAACTTAAGTTAAAGAAATAGAGTTAGTCATGTAACAATAACAACAATAATAATGTTTTAAACATTATAAAAAATCATAAAAGGGTGAGGTCATAAATAGGTTTTCAATAGACTGACCTCACTTATCCTACGTAATTATTCTCTATCATAATTGAAGAGAAAAACATCAAAAATTTAATTATGCAGTACCTAACTAGTAGGTGGTGGGATGGGTAGAGTGGTTGAAGATGGTGAATCATGCAATATACAATGAGAGACTTTATCAAGACTTTGTGATGCACTCTTTTTCTATTAAAGAATTAACTTGTTAGAAATCACTAGTATGGATGAGTTTTAGTGAGTTCAACAAAGGTATAATCACATTATTGAAAGTGACCAAGTATACCTTATAATGTTGCTAGTCAAACACAAACTCTTGAATGAGTCATAACATAGGTCATAATTATCCTTAAAAAATAATCGCCAACTAAATGCCATCATCTATAGTCAGAGGAAAGGAAACTTTGGCAATGGTGAGTCACTAAGTAATATCTTTTTGTAGATTAGTTAACTTGTTAGCATTTTATGGTTCTTATTCTCCAGTTGACATGCTTATACCATGTTTATAGTTATGACATGACTGCATCCCATGTGCTAGTAGACTCCTATAGTGTCACATCCATCTCCTTAAATGTTATGCCCTAGTTTTGCATAGTGGCCTTGGCTTTGATTTCCTCTCCAATTTAATTTTGTGTGCATCCCCAAATGGTATAAATATGTTACTTATATTCAAGAAACCCATAGGATACTTAAGCTATTTTAACTAAAGTAGGATTTGAAACTAGCTAATATTCTTCAAGAAGTTTAAATAGAATCTTAGTCTATGATTTGATGTCTTGGGATTACCCCTAGATTTGGTGGACCTTCTTGATATCCTACCAATCTTATATAATTTTCTTAAGGAGAAGGGGCAACTTCTATAGTCCAAAATAACATGGCTCATTATGACTTGTGCACACAACCTTGGACATGTATTCTTAATGATCATGATTTCATTGAGAATTTTTTGTACCAATGCTATGTTGTACATCTATAAATGTTTCAACTATATATCCAATGATGTTTCTTTATAATCAATAAATTCTTGTAATGTGACTATACCTTCTAATTTCTTGGCCAATGGTAGCTACAAAACATCCAAGGATGTCTTGGTGGTAAGTGAGGCAAGTGCCAATATTGCGGTTGACATTGTGGAAGGTGCCTATTATAATGTTATGATCAGTAACAAGAATGTGAAATAATAGGAGGATAGGGAAAGTACCTCCCAAATCTAAATTTTTTGTAGTGGTCATGATGAAGAAGTGTCTTATGGATTTGTAGTGTGATCTTGTTGTTCTTCATTTACCTATGCTTCTTCCACTATAATTTCCTTTCTAGCCACTTAATGTTATGAAATAACTTAGACATATCTTAATTTAAGTTTATAATAATTTATTCCTCCTACAATTGATTTAGCTATTTTTCCTCTTCATGTGATTCCTTATTATTCTTCTCTTTAGCTAGTTTCTTTGTCTACACTTCCTCCTTAGATTGGTGATTCTTCTCTCCTTCTTTGGCTAGCTTCATTTACACTTATGTCTCTTTTGTGTTTATCTTCCACTACACCTTATGTCTTCAAACTTGTTTAGTTATTTGTCCTCCTCCTTTCTCTTTTCCATCTTTCACACCTCTATGTTCTTGGTCATATCCTCAACCTCTATCTTTTTTGCTCTTCATTCTCATTTTTCCTATGAAGTTCCTCACCATTGATGGCCCATTTTTGAACCTCAAATTCATTTTATGGTTTTTTTATCTATGACTTATTTTTAACATTTTTTGAATTATGTCTTATTACAAACCTCTTCCTTCATTTGAATTTTATTTTGCATGGACACTTTGTATGTTGTATCCCTCTAAAATTCCTCATAGGTGGTTTATTGTTCCTATGAAGTTTGTTGTTTCATTTTTAGCTACTTGGTATCTATGATGGGGTCTTAATTAGATGAGATAATCATTTCACCCTATTTTTTTACCTAAAAAAGTCATATTACTTCTAGTAACTAGTTCTCTTTTGGTTTGTCACACAACTTTAGCTTGTGATTTTTCTATCTCTTGTGTTGAGGGATGTGGTGAATCAGCTTATGTAGGCTACTCCTCTATGAAAATAAACCATTTATAATGCTCATTGATCATTAGAGGTACCCTAACCTACCTTCACACTCTATGCTTATGGAAAATGAACTCTACATGGTTATCAAGAAGTGGTGCAAATAGGTCTAATAAAATAGAAGTATTCAGTTGGCATATGTCAAACATTTCTATTATGATATTTACTCACTCATATTCTTGTAGTATGGTGTTTAATATGATAAATTGAGGATAATCAAGGTTGTAAACATGCATTTCTTTTTATACCTATTTTTCCACCTACACTATGCACATTACCTTTTAAAATAAAAACTCATATTTATCTTTCTTCTTATATAAGTCCTCAATCATGTCAGCAATCATTAATTGATATAATTCCTACTTATTGGTTCCCATTATTGGCAATTTATAGATATCTATGATCATTGTCACCTAGGGGTCATCCATACATGTAGAAGTGTTGTATGTTTTTATCTTTGGTGGAGGATGGGATTAAATTTCTATTGGTGTCATTCTCTTTCCTCTTTATGTCTATGATGTGATAGGTTTGTTTTGTTGTGCTATTGGTATTCAAGCACTTGGAGAAACTATCTATACTGGTATGTCATGTTTCATAGGTAATTATTTATACCTATTGACCTCTCTTTGGTTCATCTACATATTGATAAAAAATGAGAAAATGTGAACCATTATGGTTGGAAACTTGTGTATATGTACCATGATGACTTTATAAATATTGGTCACCATGACATGTTATCCCAAGTACTATATTACATCAAGATGAACTTTGGGATTGAATAAAATGAGTAGGATAAAATCCTCCCACCATGATCATAACTTTGATTAGCATGCAAAGTATGTGATCTACAACATCCAGCTAAGATTTGGAAACTCAATGTTTGGATAGTAATTAAAATTTGGATGCACCTTTATTTTTGGTGACTTATATTATGTGGAGATCAATAAGAGAACCAAAAATTGGTATTGGAAATTTTATTTTGTAAAATTCAAGACTTTATTAGTTTTGGCAATCATCTTGGAGACCAAGAATTTAGACTAGTTGAATTCTTTGTTGATCTAAAAAATATGATGGGCAATGCCAATTACCACTTTAGTATCCTACTTTTAATTCTTGTTCCTTTTAAATAAAACCATGTGATGCATGTTGTGAACACTAAATTTTTTTTATCCTCAATATCTATCAGTAAGATTCCCTTATAACCCCTATAATAGGCTTTGAAAAACTATAGAAAAATTAGTGGTGAATTAGATTTATAAACTTCAACTAATTTCTCTTGAGCTGGATAAAATGGGGACCATGCCATCAAAATTTTATTAATGTAGATGGTAATATCAATGGAGAGAGATACATTGTATGCAATAGTTAATACATCATATCTATAAATCAATCATAACTCAGAGAAGATAGATCCTAGTTACACTTTTGATTGGGGATACATTAGATAATCAAGAACATGACCAATATGTGCATCATCTAGACCCAATTAAGGGATGTCTAACTACCATATGATCATTAGGGAGTTTTTTAAAGCCTCCAGTCAATTAAAACTATGTAATAACCCTAAGTCCTATGTTTTCATATTCACTAAACTAATAACAAGTAAAACAAAGCCTAACCTATTTCTCACTAGAGCTTGTGTAACAAAGTGAGGGTAAGTAAAAAAATAAACATGCATAATAGAATCCTATTTAAGCTATGTATAGGTGAGAACCTTAATGTATGGAGAAGAAGAGTAATATTATTCAAAAGCCAATACTTATGCTACTTCTATCTAGTAAAGAGAGGAGTAAAGTTAGAGAATACTTACCTAAAATATAAACCCATCAAGACTCAATCTCTCCCTTGGACAAAGGTGATTCATGAGAGGATATTGTGGTTTATAAGGATTAATAAGTAATTCCAAAGCATCCAAGACTTATCTACAATAAAAAATTCTCCAAGTAGAAACCCTAAGATAAGACTACTTAAATAGAATGGTTGAAGAGTAGATTATAAAGAAGTGTAAATGAATAATAACTATTAATGTCTCTTCAAGAATTAAAACATGATCTTGTATATATAGGTAGATTTAAACCTAATCCATTCCAAAAATTTTAGTCAATAAGGTTGACCTAGTTGACCTAGTACTATTATTGACAAAAACAAACTAGGTCATAGGCTAGGTCAGCCAAAAGTTATTCTAGACCCTAAATGAGTTTCACCAATAAGAGTATCAGGTCAACCTTGTTAACCAAGTACAATAAAATATTGAAATGGGTTTTAGGTTAGGAAAAAGGATATAGAATGTGGTAAAAGACTCCTTAATCAGTGGTAAAAAAACAAAGATGGGAAAGAAACAAATTGGTAAAAAACCATTGATGAATAAGTAGTAACAATCCTTAATCATTAATGGAAAAATGGGTGCATAAAAGGGAAAATAACATTGATGGATGAGATGTAACAAGCCAACCTCACTCAATAATGGAAAAAGTACATGAAAGTATAAACAAACTTAGGTGTCCAAAAAGAGGGTGGTATAACAATGACA
>JARHVA010009425.1:0-137500 GCA_037957365.1 Torreya grandis | reverse complement strand
CTATACAAAAAATAACTAAAAAGAAGAACTAAAATGAGAGAGAGAGAGAGAGAGAGAGAGAGAGAGAGAGAAAAACCTTGGTGGGTTGGAAGATGTAGAGGAATGTGATATTTATTTTTTAAGTGCCTTGAAATTTCAAAATTCTACTATGTTAATTAGGTCAACCTAGTTCTACAAATCCTTGTTTGCTAAATACTAGCTTGGTCAACCTAATATGTTTTCTAGTAGCCTATAAGTATAATATACCAACCTGGTTGACCTATTATATTTTATATGAGTGAATAAGAGTAATGTGTTTACCTATTCAACTTAGTAACCTATATTTCATGAAGACCTACACAAAAAGAATAGAGTCATTTTTTGATGTGACTATGTGTTAAACTTATGCACAAAAATTAGAAACTATATTGGCCCTATCAATCTAGTATCAAAAATATATAAAAATAATAAATAAAATGGTATAAAATTAAAAACATGAAATAAAACCTATAATTATTATATTCACATTGGGTTCATCAAAATGTATGTAATCAAAAATACATTAAATCTATAAATCAATCCTAGCTCAGAGAAGATAGATCCTACTTACACTTATGATTGGGGATACATTTAATAATCAAGGACATGACCAATATGTGGATCTACTAGACCCAATTAATGGATATATTAATAAAATAATATCACTAGGGAGGGTTTTAAATCCTCTAATCAAGTAAAACTATGTAATAACCCTAATTAAGTCTTATGTTATTGTATTCACTAAGCTAATAACAAGTAAAGCAAAGCCTAATATAGTGCTCACCAAATCTTGTCACACAAAGTGGGGGTAAGTAAAAAAAAACATGCATAATAGAATCCTACTTAAGCTATGTATAGGTAATAACCTTAATGCATGGAGAAAAAGAGTAATATTATTCAAAATCCAATACTTTTGCTACTTTTATCTACTAAATAGAAGAGAAAAGTTAGAGAATAACTTTTCAATACTCAATATTTCCTTGGCCAAATGGGATTTTTAATATGTTTTTTTCATTTGTAAGTATCACTAATAAAGGCCAAAACATCCAATACTTCTCTACAAAACTAGATTATCCAATTAGAAACCCTAAGCTAAGATTTCTTAAGTAGAATGTTCAAAGATCATATTGTAAAGAAGCTCAAATAAATAATAAATATTTATGTATATTTAAGAATGAAAAAATGATCTTGTATATATAGGCATATTTAACCCTAATCCCTTATAAATGTTTTGGTCGATAAGGTCAACCCAGTTGACCTAGTACTATTATTGACAAAACCTCACTAGATCATGGGCTAGGTCCACTAAAAGCTAACCTAGAACCTAAATGAGTTTCACTAATAAGAGTAAAAGGTCAACCTAGTTGACCTAGTACTATAAATTATTGAAAGGGTTTTTAGGTTAGGAAAAGGGATATGGAAGGTGGTAAAATACTGGAGGAGTGTGCAAAAGATGAGAAATAGCTTAGGGTAAAGATTTTAAGAGTTGCTTGGATTGCTAATAAATGTAAATAAGGGACAAAAATATTATGAAGCACCAATGTTCTACCCACCCCTTTTTTAGTATACCCCTTAGGGTATTGACTCATATAGATTGAAACTTGATGGGTTCCTGCAAGATATAAACATCGGTATTTGATCAAAGTTTAAAATATTATGTGTATATAGATCTTACATTAATTATAACATCCTAGAAATAATTGCATAATATAAGTAAGGGAACTAAAATTTGGTATCCATATTAGTCACTTGACATCTATAGAGTTAAATCAATGTGGTTGTGTTAAAGTGAGGGTTTACACACCGTAGATGCCCTTTATAGTGTATAATTTCTAGTCAACGACTTTGATGAATTTATATGCATTCGAGCCTAAAATATCAGTGTGTCATAGAGTCAACCAATGCCCATATATTCCTTTTGAGAATATATGAGAGAATTCAGTGATTAGGAAATATTGAAATCAACCATTATACTCTCTTTAATTATATCATAATGTAAAGTCTATCAAACTTATGCTCTTCACTCAAGGAGATGAAAAAATAAACATATGGTTGATAGATTGATATGCATTAAGTGTTAGATGCCTAAATTATGTATCAAACCTAATTTTTTTAGCTTCTTTTGCACTCTTCTACTCTCCTTTGCTTTATATTTTCATGAATGTCATTCAATCTTTCCCATGTACATCGTAAATGGGAAGGATCATGTCTAGATGATGTGTTAATTTTTCTAAGCTAGCTTAGCCTTTTAGTTGAAGATGAAATATAAGAGTTATCCTGTCACAATATTTTCCCATTGCCATACTTCATTATTCCATAAATGATGTTGATTTATAATATTTTTTTGGATATTTATAAATTTCTTCACCTACTTTATCATTAATAGCTACATTTGATAGTTAGTATCCATATCTATTTGAGATCTTGCTATTGTATGATTCCCAAATTTAATTGAAGTTATACTGTATCTTTTAAATTTCATCATACACTTACACCTTCTATAAAATTTTTACTTATTTCAATTTTATATGAATATAAGATAACATAGTCTAACCTATGCACACAATAAAGAAATTTTCACTCTAACAACATGACTAAAATAAATCCTAAACTACATGGTGTACTTGCACACTTTCTAATACTTGTAGAGATAGATTACTAGCAATAGGGTTTTAGCCTATTACCATTCACTTATCCAAGTAAAATGGTACACATTACATTTATTAATACTATAGTTCTAATTTGGGATGAGTCATTGATAATGTATGGACCTTTCCATATGATGTTGATCTTGTTAGAGAAGGCTCTAAAATAACTATCATAAATTAATATTATCTAATCCAATTGAAACTTTTTAGTGTATAGGTTATTATCATGCTTGGATTTTTGGATACATTTATGTACCTCATGTGTACAAAATTCTCTACATCTATCTTTATCCATATAATTTAACTATAGTAAAATGTTTATTAATGATTCATAATCACCCATGCTCATAATTATTGTAATTCACAAACTAGGTACTAAATACTCCATGGGCATGGTTTCTTCAAACCTATAGACCAAATCAAGAATGGTGTGAACTTTATCACATGATTATATTTTATGTGATACCCATATATAACTACATAAAGTTGATGTTCCTAGTCATCCCTTTGAACATTGCGTATTTTAGTAAGCATCTTACTAAACACCTTATTCATAGCTTCAGCTTGACCAATAGCTTGGGGTGATATGCCATATTTTTATGGTGAGAAATAAAAAATTCATGAGTGATAATATTTATAGTTTTATTTCCTAGATGGGTTCCTCTATTACCCACCAATTTTATAGGACAACCAAAACTAGTAATGATATTTTCATTTAGGAACTTTGTTGTATCCTTATCACTACACTTGGATGTCACAATAGATTCCACCCACTTCAAAAATAGTTCATCATAACAATAATAATATATTTTCCATGTTTGTATTTACTTGGTGGACTAATGGGCACAAAAAAATTAATTCCTCATTTCTTAAAGGGTTATTTCTCTAGTATCGGCTATAAAGTCATTTCATCTCTTTCATTCGACTTGCCCATATGATGGCATACATCACTTTGTTATACAATTTTATGGGCATATTGAAGTAGATATGGACACCAAAAACAATTCTAAAATATCTTCCTCATATTTTAATCTCTTTTGAAGTGACCCCATGTGATTCCCTTATGTTCCTCTTTAAGAAAGTGTAGCCTTTCATGCTCTAGCAAAGCTCTATGTACTACTTCATCCTTGCCAAGATGGAAAAGAAATGAATTAATAATAATATATGTTAGGGATAGTGTAATGAGTTTAATATTATAAATTTTCACAAAAATATTCTAGGAATATCACTTGTTCAACAAAGGTTTTTATATCTTATAAATGTTCTGGGATCATAGACACATGAAATAGAAGTGCACCTACAGAATCCTATATGATATCCTCTGGTTCCTTGGCATTTTATATCCTACTCAAATTATCTAGACCCATATTCTCCCATCTTGGCTTAACATTTATCCAAAATTAAAATTCTTGGAAGAGCATAAATAATAGTGAAATTCATCCTCTCATCATGGGCTTATTAACCAAGTATTGTAGTGCTTAGTGATCAGTGAATAAATCAAACATTGTGGCCAGAAGGTAGTGATAGAATTTATGAAGTGAAAACACCATAGCTAAGGCATCCCACTCATTTTTTGTATAATTTTTACCCATTTTAGACAATTTAATGCTTATAAAATAGATAGGGTGATCTAATTCACCTAATCCTTGTTGTGCTAACACTTCTCCAACTACAACTCTTGATCCACATACATGTACACAAAATGGTTTAATCTACTCTAGTAATATTTGGATTGACATAGTCACTAGTCTCTTCTTCAATTTAATGAATTCTAATTATAATTCATCTATCCATATGAAATACATTCATTTGTACAATAACTTATGGAAAGGGGTAGATATAACAACATACCCTTTAGTAAAATCACAGTAGTATCCTATATGAACCAAAAAAAATTCAACTATTTTGAACTTGTAGGTGGAGGCATTCCCATAATTACTGTGAGCTTAGAGTGATTTACCAAGATTCCCTTACTATAGATTAAATGTCCTAGTAGGATTCCAAATGGCCTAGAAAATAAACATTTCTTCAAATTAATCATAATACATAGTTTCCTGCATATCTCCAACTTAATTCTATGTTTAGAAAAATTATTTATGAAGAAAGAAAACACTACCTAGTCGATCAAGTAGATTTCCAAAAAGTCATGTATAAAATACTTAAACTAGGTGACTACAGCTCTCAAAAAATTATAGGTGTTTTCTTAAAACCAAATGGCATTACCTTATATGTATAACAACCCCTTTCAATTTTTAAATTGGTCTTGGCCATATATTCATCTATTTTAGGATATCATGATATCCATTAAAGCCATTTATGAAAAAATACACTTCATTTTGTATGATAACTTTTAAAACTTCATTTATGAATGGAATAGGAAATGGATCATTAACAAAAACCTTGTTCAAGATGCAATCATCTCCATATATTTGGATCTCACCAATCTTCTTGGGTTCCATAATCATGGGGATAACCCAATCAACTTTATCTATAGAAATGATAATGCTAAATTCTTTCATGTAATCCAACTCAACATTCACTTAAAAGATTCATATTGGGATTTAATCAGTAAGATATTTTATTGATTGGGCATGTGCCCTCATTCAACTCAATGTGTATTTTTTCTAATATGGATATGCACTCTTCACCTCTAATAATTTTTTGGGGAAGACATTTTGGTAATCCCTTAAGATCTACATAACTTTTGATATGTCTTCCTAAGACCAATAATCTCTAATGTGTGTTAACTTTAGAATGGACTCTATTCCAATGTTCCCTACATGTTCCTTCAGAGGTTCCTAATTTATGTAATGTTCCCCCTCAATAATTAAGTCACATAATAGTTTTTGGATTTTCCACTCTAGAAAATTGATATATCATAGCTTTTCTTCTTTTGTTTACTTTGTGACTAGGTCTAGGAGTGTCTCAACCTCTCTTTTAGGTTTAAATAGATTAGCTAAATCTATGTCATATTCATTATCTAAATTAGATAACCCATCATCTTGATATTATGTCCTATGGAAAGGTTTAATGAAAATTTACTCCTTCCCTTTTTTTCTTTGTAGATACTTAAGGATTCATTCAAGTCATAGGTTTTACTTTTTTTGAAGATGACTCAACCATACCATCTAAGTCCTCGTCCCTCCCACATAATATAAAACTCCTTAACTTTTTTAATTCCTTGTGCATTAATAGGTTTTCATCTTTAAAAATTAACATATAAATGAAGTCACTTTAGATATATGCCCAATTCTTTATCTCTCATCTATGTTCTTGATGTGTGTTGTAAGTGGTTGGGAAAACATGTACCTAGTACTTCACGATCACAGCTTCTAAAATCCATAGTTTGATGCATAAGAAAATAAAAATCTCCAAATAGTCTCCATTTTTGAACACTATATATTATTTTTTTGATGACCTCTGGTAATTAGAATTGGGATAAAAGTATTCCACATGCTTCATGTTAGTTCATTTTATCATCACATGGTAAGTTGACTAATAGATCAAAATAGTCCCCTTTAGTGTTTAATTAAGAGAACTCACCCTCTAATTAGTATCTGGTGCATGCTATTGGAATAAGAGGATAAATTAGCTAACATTCTTAGTGGGAAAATATTGGGGTATTTGGTGCTCTATCATAAATATCATCTATAAAGGATGTATCTTGTGATCTCCCTTGGCTTAGTTGAGTATGTTAATAGTAGAATAACCACTCAATAAAAAGATATATCCCATGGTATAATGCCCTCTAGAGTTTTTTCTATGTAATCTATGTTTGCATAACCTATCTGGTATAATAATTTTATGTTAGATAGAGTTGGAGACTATGTAGACATAGATCACACATCCTCTAATTGCATCTATATAATATCTATGGGTTCTAGTATAGGATTTCAAATTAGTTCCTTACATAGATTTTATGTTTTTGGATTGGTTTTATCATAGATAAATCTATATTCAATAGATCATAGATCATTATGTTTATATTTTACATTAACTTTCATCCATCTACTTTCCCCACAAACATATGGAATGTCAAGCTATTTGGGTATACAATATGGTATTTTCCCATATTTATTTTGTGGAATTACTATGATCTTATTTCCTTCATGGGATTCTAGTTTATTCATTATTGTGTTGATGGTCATCTAACCATCACATGCTTACTTCTTGCTAATAAATACATAGTATTGCGTATTATTTTTCTTCATGTCAATGACTTCAAATTCACCATGTAAACTCAACACTATGAATTTGATTTCCACATCCTACAGATGTTAAATAGTTTTAATGCATCCATAATCCACTAGACTTATAATGATAGAACTATAGCTTAGTGCAAGTCACCCAATATCTACCTATATTGATCTTAGGATCATGTTAATGTTCCTACCATAAATAAAATAATACATTGGGTATTTCATACCCTACTAACTTGATATTCACTCTAGAGTCAAAATCTCATTATTTGTGGTCTTAACATACCATATCATCCTATATGTCCACTACTAGCCTTTCCACACAAATTCTAACAAACTATGGAGTAGGTTGGTGATATCATATGAAATTTCTTAATTACATAGCATTATAAGTATCCTCATTAAATATATTATGGTGGTGACAACACCTTCTTGTCACATGATGTGCACCATCTATCTATACATTTGCGCATTTGTAGCCATAACATCATCTTTCATATTCTCTTATTTTTGGATTATTTAAAAATATGTCAAGTTTATCTCGTTAATCCTTCCTCGATGATTGGTTTAAGACATTTGTCATGATGAGCCTTTATTATCCCTTTATATTGTCACATCTCTAAAATTTGGTAATCCTTGTTTCACATGTTGTCATGTGACTGCTTATATAAATGTATCTTATTGGGGTTGTGCATTAATCATATTCACATTTATACCTTATTCATTGTTGGTTATTTATCTAAAACTTAATAGTCTTCTATGTTGTGTTGATTTGAAACCCTAAAATCGTCATAGTAGGAATGCCATTTAGGATTTGATGGATAATTTATTTGTACATGATTAAATTATCCTCACAAATAGTATTGAATTTAAGGTCATTGTGACTTATTTCCCCTACCTCCTTACACATTACATTGGTATCCTCCCCTATATCCTTATATATATCTTCTTATGTTTGTTTGGCATCCATATCCATTTGATTATTGAAGTATACAGCTCTAATAATCTTGTTATGTTCTACCCTTATTTTTTGTATAGGCTATCATACCCACCATATTGGTAGTTAAGAAGCAATGGTGCCCAACATGACTATTGTGCCTAAAGAATCACAATATTACAATAAGATGAATATTGATATATTGTTGATGGAGGTGTACATTTCTAGGATGGAACTATCCAAGTCTATGATGTCAGTGTCCAACTGCTCATGCCTAATGGTTCATATTTTGGTCCCTTTGAAATCCATTGTGCACTTGAATCTATTGAACCTATCATGTTAACTCTTATACTACAAAATATTTTAGTTGAATTAGTTGGTTTTTGCATAATGATTGTAAACACATTATTTGTATTATAATTATTTAGTTCCCAAATTATCTTCAACTTTTTTCATTATGATTAGGTGACTTTAAGAAGTTATAATACAAAGTTTTTATATTCTTGGCATATTATTATTTGAGATGAAAGTAAGATGGCACATACCCTACCACTCTGCATATTTCATAGAACTATATTTTGATGCTTGGTAATTCATCCATGTGATTCACTTCCTTGTCACACTCTATACACCATAGATTGAACATAGGCTTGTCTCCTCCCTCTTGATAATGATCCATCTTTCTTAAGATTATTTGTAGTTTGATCTCTATTTTTAAAGTTGAGGTTGAAGTATCACCATATTATTTAATATGTTTGACCCTAATCGTAACTTATCTTGAAATTTCCTTGGTCTTAAATTATGTATGAGTGATGGTGAATCATATTCTTATTCTAAGCACTTCCACAAACCAAACCACTTTATATTTATCTTTATTTTAACATTTTACAGGTTGTACTAGTGTAAACCTAAGTAGTTAAAGGGTTGAGTATGTTACTTATTTGGAATAAAATTAATTTTTTTTTATTTGATTGAACTTTCCCAAAATAAAAAGTGGGAGGAGAAAAGGAACTTATCTAAATAAAATAAATTTTTCACAAATTAGGGTAGTGGAAATGATTGATCTGACATACATAAATATTTCATCTTTATATTACTTATTAAAATATGGCTCAAGATAGTGACACCCCTATTAGAATAGTAGTGCCATGTGATACTAGTGTCCAATTCTAGTGCATATGTCCTTTATGTAGGGTTTGCTTAAAACTTTAAATGAAGTTGTGTGAGGTCTTGTAGGTGATTTTATGTCAATTAGGGGCTTATCTATGTCACTATTTTGGTTGAATATTCTATCAAACCCTAATGAATACCTACACACATTAAATAATAAATGGATCAAATGTAGAAAGGAAAATAAAAATTAGGTTTTGTGATTTACAGTTACATAGATCATAACCCTTGTTATCCTAGCCACTACTTACATTAACCCCAATTTTAGTGGTCTCAAATCATATTTAGTTCTCCCTTAAGGAATGTGAACCATCAACTTTCATAGTATAATAGAATGATTTTTACTTAGGTATATATTGATAAAGCATGCAATTTATACATGTGAAGACTGATTAGTATGCAAAATATTGAGTTGTATTATTGATTAATTATAAGTAAACATGTGATAAAATAGTAACTATTAGATGTAAAATGCCTTATGAGGCTCTTTATATTGAAAGATCTTTGTTTTAAATATAATACCTTGTTTTTTGGCTAAAAAGTGGTAAATTAGGGATAAAAATCACAAGA
Organism: Torreya grandis; assembly: GCA_037957365.1. NCBI lineage: Eukaryota > Viridiplantae > Streptophyta > Pinopsida > Cupressales > Taxaceae > Torreya > Torreya grandis. The sequence goes on along the minus strand of JARHVA010009425.1, from coordinate 127,958 downwards.
GAAAGCTCACAAAGGGGTTAGGTCTCAATCAAAAGTGAAAGGGCCCATCAAACACTAGATCCATAAATAAATACTAACACCATGTGCAATTAATCTCATGAAAGTGGAGCTAGTGTCCTAAGGCTTAGAAGAGAGCTAGAATTAGGGAAGATAGGCTAGGGTCCCTGTGATTGGAAAAAGGTGACCTATGACTATTGGGAGTGTCACAAATAAGGAAAACTAAGACACAAGAAAGATTGAAAGTATCTAAATGACCATGTAAATAAGGGTTATAATATTCACTAAGACCTTGTGAAAGAATAATAAGATAAATAGTACTTGTGGTTACTTTAACAAATTAGGGTGGTTACATTCCCTACCCCCTCCTTATTATAGTAATGTAATTAAATTAAATTACTATAGTAAAATAGAAAGAGGAATGCATACATGTACTTACCTATGTGAATGTAATTTATATTTGGTCCACTTCTTAGATAGAAAATTGGATAAGAACTAGAGTGAAATATGTGAAGGTAAGACACATGGTGTGGATTCCCCATGTGTTTAATATGAGTATGTGAATTTTATGTGTGGAGAAATAAGGCTCACATTCCCCCACTCTGAATCTTATTTAGGAAATTAATGTGTCGACAAACAAGGATCAATTACTCCCACTTTGATATCTAGACTAAATTTGAGTATGTGAATTGAATGTGTGAAGAAGTAGGCTCACTTTAAACTACTCTAAATTTGAGTATGTGAACTAGGTCTGGTGGAATTCTATGGATCAACCACTATAGATTGTCCTATGATCCAAACTAGTGAAAACCTTGTGAGACATTGGTCATGATAATCATGTAACCTGATAACTTGAAAATAGGAACTAAGGACATGAAATTTACACAATGCCCCCTAATCCTAATATATAAATGTAATTGTGTATCTAAATACATGAGTAAATAGGTATAACCAAGTCAAAACTATATATATATATATATATATACCTACATATATATATAATATATATATATATGTATATATGTATGTATATATATATATATATGTATATATATATATATATATATATATATATGTATGTATATATATATATATGTATATATATGTGTGCACTATATATCTACACAATGCCCCCTAATCCTAATATATAAATGTAATTGTGTATCTAAATACATGAGTAAATAGGTATAACCAAGTCAAAACTATATATATATATATATATATATATATATACATATATATGTATATATATATATATATATATATATGTATATATATATATATGTGTATATATATATATATGTATATATATATATATATATATGTATATATATGTGTGCACTATATATCTACACAATGCCCCCTAATCCTAATATATAAATGTAATTGTGCATCTTAATACATGAGTAAATAGGTATAACCAAGTGAAAACTATATATATATATATATATATATATGTATATATATATATATATGTATATATATATGTATATATATGTATATATATATATGTATATATATATACATATATATATCTACATATATATATATACATATATATACATATATATATATATATATATATGTATATATATATATATCTGTATATATATATATATATATATGTATATATATATATATATACATATATACATATATATACATATATATACATATATATATATATACATACATACATATACATATATATATATATATATATATGTATATCTATATATATGTATATATATATGTATATATATGTGTGCACTATATATCTAAATATGTATGTGAACTTATGTCTGTATATATTTTAGAACTTGTGAATTTGAATATATATGTATTTGACAAACTATGAATCTATGTAGATGCATGTGTCTATATATCTAAAAACTTGTGAATCCAAATTTTGGTCTCAACTTGTGTACCTATGTAGACTCATGTTTATATATCTTTAAACTTTTGAATCTGAATATCTATGTAAACGTATGTGCTGGTGTAGACCCATGCGTTTGTATATCCAAGAACTTGTGTATACCTATGCATTTATATTTATATAAAAATTTGTGTGTCTAAAGTAATATATGAATATTTTCCCCATATTTTCATGAGAAAGCTGAGAATATGGTGATGATATGTAAATAAAAATAGTAATGATTAGTTGTGCTAGTGTTAATTAGTAGGTGTAGTGTTGTATTAAGTTTGAATAGTGCATTTATTGTGATAGAGTTGATAATTAAATGTGTAATTGGATAGATTTTTTATTGATTGTTATGTTAATTATAATGATATAATTTTCATCATTTTATATATTTTAAAATGACTAGGAGACTGGATTAACCAATATGGGATGTTATGTATTTATGTCAAGTCTCATGTGTAGAAATGGTTTGTAAATTAGATCTATGGTTCCCAATATATGGTGATAGTAAGGGATTTGTATTAGTCAGTGAATTTTTTTCATAGGATTAATTATAATAAGGTGGAACTAGGTTAGTATGACTTAAATAGGTCAATTGATTCATTTGGAAATTCATTTTAAGCATTTGAGTTGAAATAATTTTATGTCTGAGTGAGATAAATATGCCAAGTAGACCAAGAGCTAGATTTTCATACTATGAGGAGGTTGAGGCATGTGTTCAGGCAGAGGAGGATATTCACCTAGCAAGGAACCTAAATTACTTCCTATTTTTACTATTTATGTTGTCTTCTTTATTATATTTATTGAGAATGGACAAGTTTGGGGCATGTTTTGTAAACAATGGTGTTAACTTCCAATATTGGGTACTATTGTCCAAGACATGGAATTAGTGTCTAAGGGGTGGTGCCAACATTTTTGACCTACATGTAATGCTAGTGTCCAACAATCTTGAGATGTGATGATAGATATTTTTGACTATTTTATAATGTGTGTTGTTATCTATTAGTTTTATTGTTAGTTTTCTAACGTTTGATTTGGTTTTTACTCTTATAACTTAATGTTGTCATGAGGGAGTTTCAAATGGATGGATGATGGAGACCTTACAAGGATTTCCCCTAGTAGATGCTAAGATGGAGGTTCTCAAAAGAGTAGGTTTTAGATATGTTTCATTCCTAGAGGGTATGCCCTAGGATAAGCATATGATGATTTCACTATGTGAGAGATGGGATGCAAATACATACATGTTATGGTTACTCACTTGTAAGATGAGTACTACACTTGAGGATGTGTACCAGATTATGAGATTACTAATCACTAGGAACTGAGATATATTTAGGAGGCCACATGTCCTAGGGAAATACAAAGGATGTATATATATTTTTATGGCATGGTAGTGGGGACCCATTGTGCAAGGTGTCTAATTGATATATTATTGACCTTGATTTTTTCTATTAAGGTTTTGTGATTACTTAAGTTTCTAGTTATTTTGCTATCTTCTTTTGTGGCTATATATGGGAATGTTATTTCAATTTATTATCAGATGCATGAGATAGTGTGAGATATCAAGGACCATGTTACTATGTATTCTTGGGGCCATATCATGCTAGCTCATTTCTATAGGGATGTATATCATTTTACATAAAAGATATATAGTGGAGATATTAGAGCATAAACATTACTACTTTGTTGGGCCTATGAGCATATAGTTATGATAAGGTTAGTGATACATGAACATGATGGGTGGGCTCATCCATAGTTATTTTTAGAGAGATGGACAGGTATAGGTCATGTGCCTAGGAGAATCACTATGCATTATTAATAGTTAATAGATAGTTTGATAGTAAGGGAAATAGTTTAGAGACCCTATAGGGGATATGATGGGTGGCCAAAAGATAGTACTCATTTGAGGTAGATTTAGGTATGTTTTTGGCTACATGACCATTGGGATGACATCTAAAATAAGTTTTAGTGTGATTAGGTCTCATGATAGTTAGGTGTGGTACAAGATGTGCCCCCAACACCTATGATATGGTTGAAGAGTTATCAAGCTCTTATAAGGCTAGGTTGTATGTTGAGGCCATATATTACTGAGTTATATCCTATTTTATTGACACATCAAGACCCTAATACTGATATACTAGATAAAAATGATGTGGGAGTGACAGAGGCCTATATATCTTGGTGGATTGACCATAGATGGGCACCTATACTTTTGAGAGGTGGGATGATTATAGAAGGTGTATTAGATGTATATAAACTAAGGGTTGCTTATGATAAGTTAATAAAATATGTTTTTAAGCTCTATTTAAGGTTAATTATGTCTTTATGTAATGAGGAATCTTATGAATTATGTGGGCATTTATAGGTTTAGGGGATGATGAGTACTCAAAGGTCACCATAGAGTAAGTTCTTCATGTGTTGACATGATATATTATTGATGACACCATGGAATATGGATTAATGGAAAGGGACACCAGTGTGGTCAGGGTGCATGCCCATTCTTTGATCAAGTGGCAATACCCACTATGGCATATAGGCAAGCATTAATATATAGAGATGAGGCATGTACTAAGTTGTATAGGTGTACCATACTTCCACTCGATGCTCTAGGTGGGGCTAGTAGTTAGATAGTATATGAATACATACATATTCAGTGAGATCATACTAAGTGTATAGTTGTGTTTGTCATGCATCATGAGAGAGAGAGAGAGAGAGAGAGAGAGAGAGAGAGAGAGAGAGAGAGAGAGAGAGAGAGAGAGTCATTAATCTAGGTCATATAGAGATAATGAGGTCTCTAGTTCTAGTTTTGATGTATCTAAGAGTGACACTGAGGGAGTTGGTATAAGAATTCATGCCCACATCATTGAGTTATAGACTATATTTATATTAAAATAATATTTTGAGTTATATATATGGTTTTTTGTTATTTAAATTGCCTCTGTGCATTGGTAATTAGATCATATTAGATTGCATATATTGATATATGTTGAATTGGTTAGATTGTTTGAAATGATGATGTTTGTATAGTGTTTTTATTGATGTAGAATTAATGAATTCATATATGTTTTATGAATTTTTAGACATATGTTTAGTGGATTAGGATTTTGGTAGATGTAGGATAATGGGGGACAAAAGGGGGTGTAGAAAACAACACCTTTTTATTAAAATAACAATAGTTGAACTTGGGGAGAATATTAAAGACACTTTGAAAATGACTTTGACAATGACATAAGAACATGAATTGTGAAATTTGGAGTTTAGTTTTTGAATATACAATTTTTTTCAATACCCAAATGATATAAGTGTGAAAAATAGATTCATTTATGATAATAGGTTAGTCATTTTTTGAGAAACAAAAATGAGATTTCATGTGTATGAACACACTTTTTTTAGTAAATGAATGGATTTATATATGAAACTTCATATATAAATAGGTGAAATGTTGAATATTGTTGAGAATATTTTTTATTAATTTTTTATTATATATATAATTTTTAAATAATTTTACAATTCAAGATAGTTGGAAAATTAAAATTGAAAGTGTATGAACATAATTTTTTGACCTTAACTTCATGAAAATCATTTTTTTAAACATAGTTGACAATGTGTAGATTATTGAGATATAAGTTTTATAAACATTCTATTAGTATTCAAAAAATTATAATGGAATTTATGACAATATGTATATAGTACATAATGAGGTATGTTATGTAGAAATTAAGTAATAATTATACATAATATTTTAACATTAAAAAATTATATATTCAAAAAATACACTTTCCCAACTACAAAACCTATTGTCACCAAATCTTTCATCCTAGAAGAAGTTATTTCAATCTTATTCTATATTTGGGTAACATGGGAACATTTTTAGGTATATGGTGTACCTATATTAGAAATGAGCCTCTAGATTTTAAGGGCTAGCTCCCTAAATGTATCTTTAAATGATTTTATCTATGCTAACTAATTATTTAAGGGAAAAGGGTTAGGGATTGTAATAATTGAACCTAATCTAAAAGAGGTGATGCACCAAGATTTTTTTTAAAATACTATCATACTCTATCACAAAGAGATAAGGCATAAAATACTAGTCTAAGAGTTTTAGAATGCACTAGCATTAATATTTCAATATGAAGGTGACGTATATGAAGACTATCTAGGATAAGTTAAACCATAGATAAGTTGTAGATACTAAGGCTCATTATATAGTTAAGAATATATCCATACACTTAAAAACACATCAGATGACATGCTAGGCTAGAATCACTTTCATCAAACATGGAAGGATTGAGAAAAAACAAGGATAGATGAATATCTCTTAACCATTCACTATGCATCTCTTCACACACTTGAAAAGCTAAGATATGAACTCAAACTAGATTTCATTTATTATTATAAGGAAAAGTACAATGTCAAAACCAATAGGAATTCACCATACATGGGGTGGTATATCTTATAAAGACCAAAATTGTAGCTACTTATAAAATTTTAGAAAGAACATGAAAGAGTAAAGTTCAACAATCACTATAAAACATGTCCAATCAATAACCAACTACATTAAAGGGGACTAGAATATGAAATGTGCCATGAATGCCTTCCAATATAGATGTTCATATAAACCATGGAAAACTCTCCAAAATAGTGTAGAGATTATTTAGTTATATTTTTTGAAGCTACCTTCAGCATGGATCATCCCTCGAGCCTTTAAAACTAAAATAGGAGAGTCGACACATACACTATGATAGTTATAAACATTTTATTAGTTCTTAACTATCTTATAGACATTTTCATTTACCATCTATAGTCACTCATTACTTTCTTGGACTTCATTATTTACATCTAGTAGTGGATGTTTATCTTGGACCTCAATTAATCTCTCATGGTAGTATATGAGTCTAAGAAGGTTGCTTTGTTACAGAGTCCTTTGATCCTACATGAATTCTTGTGTGGCATTCCTTTTCCATATTTCTCATTCCACTCTAAAATTTGTCTATAATACCTACTTACTCTAATAAAAAATGGTTCCTTGGTTTGATTTTGCTTGTCAAAAACTAACTTGGACAAATTAAATTATTTCAAATTGCCTTTGTTCCTATTAGTCTCATAGATCCCTACTATATGATCCTAAATTTTTGACCTCTTATGCACCATAAGACCAAGATGTATGAAGGAATTCTAGCCTTTGATTTTCTACCATGAAGATCTTTTGATATGTTTACTTTCACTAGCACTATTAGATCAAGATGTATGAGTGAATTCTAGCCGTATATCTCATTGGGCCCACTTTCTTGTCAGTGCAGCTCAAACTGCTATATCATTAGTAAAATGTAATGTTCATCATCAATCTAGATTAGACCCACCTTCTTATTAGTTGATATCACACCATTGGATCTCTACTTAGTGGACCCACACCATTGGATCTTGTCTAGCATGTAGCTTTTTAAGGGCTTTTAACCTAGAGACCTTTTGACCCATTTGACCCAAGAAAGAACTATTAGATCTACATGTTAGTATGCTAGCTCACATAGACTGTTAGTTATTGATAAAATTTAAATATTATAAGGACATTTTAGATATAAATGATTACTTTATAGATCTCAAACTCTATGCTTGCATGAATTTTCTCTTTAGGTTTAACTTTAAAATTCCATAACTTTAGCTAGAGAACTTACACGGGCATGAAATTTGTAGAGTGTGTTCTTAGAATGAATATCTCTATGGTGATTCAACTTTGTGGCTCATAAGAATTTTTGAGTGGACCTATCAAATACACAAGTGAGTTGGTACATTCATTTATGGATGACATCTTAGTGATGGTCTAGTTCACTTAGGCTTGTACTTAAACTACTTCTTTGATCTTTAAAATCTTAAATGAATTTGTTGAGGCTTTTGTAAACTCTTTACATGATCCTAATTGTTTGTACACCATGAAAACATGCCACTTTCATATATGACTCTAAAATGACCCCTAAGATATCAAATAACATAAGGACTAGACTAGATGATGACCAAAGTTAGAATGGCATATGAAATGACAAAATAAAACTATGTAACAACCTATGTTGATATAATGAGCCCCATATATAATATTTTGGATATATGGGGTTGATCCATTTTAATTTGTGGTAAAAATTATCAACATTCTTCATAATTTCTTAAGGGTGGCGTGTTTTCTATGCCATGACCAATTGCCTAATCTTGTCCATTGGGATATGGAGTCACATGTATAACATATTTGACACATAAAATTACCTTGAAAACACACATATAAACAAATAACAATAAGAACAAGATACCAAGCATGAAACACACGTGTTTTATGAGAACTTATGGAACATAACACAATAATGAAAGAAATACACACCTATTCTAATATTTACAAAACTAAAATTTACCACTCAATAGAAAGGTTTGAAATGTATCCCATTCACAAGGATAGGCAAATCTTCTCCATTAATCCTTGATAACTGGAAATAATTATTTTTCTTGCACTTGAGGATGATATATGGTCCACTCTTTATGGTGTCAAATTTTCTATGTCTCCCTAGTTTTGGTCTATCTTCATCCCATTTCAACACTATATCACCTTCTTGAAATGTTCTTAGTATTACCATATTATCAAAATACCTATTTGTTAGTACTTGGTGATTATCCATAGATTGATGAGATTTCCCTCTAGTTTCATGTAACTCCATTAATTTTTTCAATCTCACCTCCATTGGAGTGTTTTCTTTAACTGATGTGCCAATTCTAAGGCATACAACTCTTAAGAAATAAGAAACCTAGCCTCTCTTCCATAGACAAGCATAAATAGAGAATTCTCTATTAACATCTTGGGAGTTATCCTATCATCTCAAAATGTTGTCTTCAATTTGGTGTGCCAAGCTCTTTGTTTATGATCCAAGGTTCTCTTGATGATTTTGATTATATTCTTGTTAGTAGATTCAACCAACCGATTACCTTAAGGGTAATATTTAGATGAATTTCTCAAGAATATATAATTACTATTTGCCCAATCAGTCATCTTTGCACCCATAAAATCAATAACATTATCTAAAATAATAGTTGAAGGAGTGTCAAACCATGTGATTATGCTCTAATAGAAATCCAAGATAACATTCTCATTATATTTCTTCAATTATACTACCTCAACCCATCTTTTAAAATAGTCAGTTAGTATTAGTATCCATTTATGACTAGCACTTGATGGGGGATTTATCATGCCAATGATATCAAGATCCCATTGCATGCAAGGTTGATCAACTTGGATAGGTTTCAAAGGAAGATCTACAATATTTTATTTTTCTACAAAGAAAGCACATTGTACACAACTTCTCACCCAAGCATGGTAGTCTTTGAAAAGGATATTCCAATAATAGCCTACCCCCATGATCCTGGAAGTTGTAGTTATATGACATAAATGACTTCTTACTATCCCATCATGAAACTTCTCAAGCAACACTCCAAACTGATCATTATCAATGCATCTCAATAGCACAACATTGATGTCCCTCATAAAAATCACACCATCCACAATAAAAAAAGGGAATAGATTACAATATAAAATATCTCCTTTGTGATCTACTCATAATATTAGGATACTTACCATTTTAAATAAATTTGATCACATCTTGTGTCCAATTCTATATATACAAGGAACCAACTGGTTGGGAGAAATCATGATTGACTAGAACCTCTTCTTTTGACTCATGAAAATCTGAAGCTAAGTGTTTTCAAAGGTCTTTAACACTTAAAAAATTTCTTACTTTGATATCAACATCATATTCCATTACTTTATTGATCCATTATGCTCTCTTCTCACTAAGGTCTATCCTCAAAAGAAACTCCTTGGTACTAAGATGAGAAACCATAAAATGAATTTTATTTTATAAAATCATATGCCTAAACTCATTTAATCCCCTTACAATAGTAAGGACTTATTTCTCCATAAAGGTGTACTTGACTTCATAATCTTCTAAACCTTTACTAAATAATGCAATAGGCTACTCTACACCCTCATATTTATTTTTCATTAACATGGATGGGATAGTATAAAGGTTAGTAAATGAATACAACATGAAGTATTTAAGAAAGTCAAGATTCACAAGAGTAGGAGCTTGTGAAATTGCTTTCTTAATGGCTTCAAAATTATTCTTACCTTCCTTAGCTCAAGAAAAGGTCTAGTTCTTCCTAAGCATAACTATGATAGGTTTCACCAAAGATACAAAAACATCTATGAATCTCCTTAAAAAAATTATCTTTACTAATAAAATATTAAGACCTTTCTTATATAAGGGAAATGATAGGCCTAAAATTGCCTCTATCCTTTTAGGATCAATATCCAAACCATCTTTGGAAATAATGTGTCCCAAGAGCTTACCTTCATGGACAACAAAGATGCATTTTTTTGGATTAAGAGATACTCCATACTTCCTGCATATTTCAAAAACTTGTCTCAAGTGTTACATATGTTAATTATCATCTTTAGAAAACATTGTTATATCATCTAGATAAACCAACAATGTCTCATTAATCAAACCTTTAAGGGCCATGTCCATTTCTCTTTGAAAGGTAACACTAACATTTGACAAACCAAATGGCATCTTCATATAAGAAAAATTCCCCTATTTAATGGTAAATGCTATCCTAAACTGATCATCTTCAATGAATCAAATCTGATTATACCCTAAGTATCCATCTAGAAGAGAGAAATGTTGAGAACCAAAAATAATCTACAAAATCTAATCCATTGAGGGTAAAGGATAATGATCTTTGAGTGACACCCTATTAAGATCCCTAAAGTCCACACAAGTCTTATCTTCCCATTCTTCTTTCTAATAGGTAGAAGATTAGATACCCATTTTAAATGCTTGATAGGATATATTATTTTAGATTTAAGGAGTTTAGTGAGCTCTAACCTCATGAGTTGATCAACTTTGGGATTAATGGGTCTTTATTTCTATCTGATTGGTTTAACTCTATATTCTAACTCAATATTATAGTGTTATAGGATAGGATCAAATAATTTAAGGTAATTATACTCCCAGGAAAATATGTCATGAAACTTTATATACAAATCAATTAATGCTTATTTTTCTAATGTAGAACATATCCTGACTAGTTTGAGGAGTCTATCTTTGAAGATCAAGAATCTTTCATGATTTTGTTCTTCTATAGACATACTCACCTTTTCCTTTCTATTTTTATCATCCTCATTGAAGATAATTTCTAAGGTCACTAGACCTATAGGTATCTTATTTTACCTTAGCTACATAATCTGATCACCCAATTCTTCTTGGAGTCTACTTTGATTCCTTGAGGAGAACTTATCTTCATTATATATGAAGTATGCAATGTTTTTGTAACTATAAAAAACTTTCCAAGACACTTCATTATCAAGTATAGAAAGTATGATAATGATATTAATGTGATATAACTTCCCCTCTTCTTTTATGTAAGTTAGAATATCAAGTTGAGCTCCTATGATAGATAGTCTATCAACACGATTATTCTAATCCCCTAGGACTTAATGTATGTTGAATATATTGAATTATTCAATCAAATACCATAAATTATACTTATATAACTTGATCAAAGTGTTTTTGGTAGAAACCAAATTCCTAACCTGATGCACAACCAATTCATTGCCTCCACATACTTGCAAGTTCTTGATTCATTTTCTCCTTGTCCATTGAAGGTCATGAATCAAACCTTCCTACTTAGCCATATTATAAGTATAAATCAAATCAAATCTATATGAAGTGTAATAATTTTTTTTTGGATGGAGATAACAAAATAAAAATAACTCCTACACCAATTTTTCTTCTTGAACCATCAAAAAACAATTTCCACATCTCATCTTCTTCACCCTTTTCTTTGACAAGTAGAGGTGTCAGTATTCCTTCTTCATGTATAAAATATACTCCTAGACTAGTTTCTTCCATGATATCATAAGGATCATGCTCATAAGTATTAGTACCATATTAATCAAGAAACAAATCTATAATTCCTTCAATCTTGGAGGAAGTGCTATCAACTACAATAGAATCCTTTTCTTCATGAGCCACATAATTTAGATTGGAGCTTATCTCAATGTAAGGTTCTATATGAAACCTTAAAAGAGGTTGTGTCATAATTATCACCTTCTCCCCATACCTTCTTTTAAATTCCAATAAAGACTAGTCATCTAAGAGATATCTACCTATCTTATCTATGAAGTTGCTTGATAGGTAGATTGTAAAATGGGTCGGTAGATCAACAACAACTAGGTCTTCCAAGATAGGAAAACTAGGACAAACATGTAAGAAAAAATTTAGGAATTTTATCATTGATATTATCTTGGTAGGTGTGTACCATATTATTTAGGGACCCATTTATTATGTGGATCATATTTTAGGCCCAACTTGTTAGCTACCACCTTGGGCATGACCAAAGTTGAAGCTCCATTATAAACTTTGTAGTTATGGACCAATTTGTCACCCAATATGAGAATGAGATAGAATGGTGGAGGTTTCTAAGCTTTGGTGGATGTTTCAATAATGTTATTAAGTAAAATTTCAATGACAACATGACTTTTACTTTTTTTTAAGGAACGATACTAGTAGGGATAACAGATAATTATTTTTGTAGGTGCTCTTTCTGACTATGCATATGCAAAACATCCTAAAGGGAAATAGATGTTTTAGTACTCTTCAATAAATATAAAATGTTTAAATAAGCCATAAATACTTTATATTTAATTATTGGAGGCAATGAAGTGCTTGGAACTTGAGGAGCTGGAGTGCCTTCAATAGTCCTTCTAATATTTTGGCTTGGAAGATGGGCAGAATTATTCGAGGATACTGCACCTTCAACCATACCTTGTTGATTTGTATGAGGATTTAATGAGACTGTAGGCACATTAATATCACCATCTAATTATTTACTCTTAGATTTAGTGTTTTTTACAATTGAGATTACTTGGTTAAGCACAAAAGTGTCCTCAATTAGGAAGTTGGCAAAGATCTCTTTTTAAGGCTACTCACCTTCATTTGTCTACATCATCACTTCATCTTTGGTTGATAAGGAGTGAGTAATCTCTCCTTGAGAAATAAGAGCCTAATCCCTACCTTAATTAGCATTCATAAATTTTCCTTCTAATTCTCACCTTGTAGTAATTTTCTATGAATAGGTATCATCTCCCTTGTATTGGTAGTAGAGTTAGGATTGTTTGCATTGGTAGGCCTATTTGGAAGAGGTTACCATTGGCCTCTACCTCTTCCATATTTATAACCATATTACTATAGATAAGGGTATGAATTTTGATGGACACCTTACTACATATTTCCTTGCCTATTTTTATCCTCTAAGGCTAGGAACTTTGCTTTCTAATCAACATTATTTTATGCATGCCTAAGAGTAACCTTAGTTTTGGTATTGGCATTCAAAACTTGTTCTACATATGGAGTATTATTATAAGTATGACATAATGGAATCATAGACACTTTAGGTGGTAATCTTCCATCTTGAATGAGATTATTTTTATCTTTGATATAAAGCTCATATGCTTCAAGGATGGTGGAACCACCCATGGATTGAATCATAACAGTAATTTTAGTGCTAATAGCTCCCAAAGAGGTTGATAACAAAAAGTTGGGGGGTGGATTCATAGGAGGAGGTAGTCTATTCCAAGTCTTTTGGAACATCTTGTTAAAATCATGAATTGTTTCTTTCGATCCTCTTTCGATTACATTAATTTTATGTATGAGAGAGGCATGGTCACTTTCATTTTTAAATATTGAGGTCAACAACACTCCAAATTCATCCCATGCCATGATGCATCCATATTCTAGAGTCTCATATCAATCAAGAGTCTTTCCTCACAGGGACATGGCAAGGAGTCTAATGGAAATATTTTCTTGAGTGATATTATGGAAGCTACAAAAGTTAGAAACATCTAAGGTGCTCACTAGGTTTAACATGACCCTCACCATTGAATATGGGCACACCTTTTGTGGCATTGGGAGGAATGGAATCATATGCCTGAAGGTGAATTGGATTTTCTAAATTAAATGTAGGGAAAGCATGAGTTATAGCCATATCTTCTTCAAATTCTTCAAATTCTTTAGTATTTTCAATTTCCTCAATTTCATCAACCTCTTCCTCTCTAGAAAAATTTATTGGCTCTCCAAAGGGTAGATTAGGCTGAGGCTATTGAATTTCAAGGGTAAGTTCAGGCTAAAAGAGTGGGTTAATGGGATTAAGAACCCTTCTAAAAGATGATCTAGTGAGATCCATGAGTTATCAGATCAATTTTATAATATAGTACAATGGCCTTGAACTAGATTTACCTTAATGGAGTCACCAAATGCTGAGTAACACAACAATTTACAATTGATGTTGTCAAGAACATCATTAACCTCAACAAGTTGTCTTGAAGATAGGGTCCCACTAGGCATGACAAAACTGTTGATAATAAATCATGCACCCTAGAAGAAGTTGTTCAAGATTTTTATAGATTTGGGAAAGATTAAAACATTTCCAAGTATGTGGGTGTACCTATATTGGAAATGAGCCTCTAGATTTAAGGGCTAAATCCTTGAATGTATCTTGAAATGCTCTTATCTATGCTAAGTAATTACTTATGGGAAAAGGGTTAGAGATTTCAATAACTAAACCTAGTCTAAAGGAGGTGATGCACCAAGATGTTCTCCTCAAAAATATCATACTCAATCACAAAGAGACAAGGCATACAATACTAGTCTAAGAGTCCTAGAATGAACTAACATTAGTGTTTCAATGTGAAGGTAGCATACATGAGTACTATCCAAGGTAAGTGAAACCATATATCATTTATAGATACTAAGGATCATTGTACACTTAATAATAGATCCATACACTTAAAAACACTCCATATGACCTGTTAGGCTAGAATCACTTACATTAAACATGGAAGGATGGAGAGAAAGTAAGAATAGATGAATATGTCTTAACCATTTACTATGCATATCTTCACACACTTGACAAGCTGAGACATGAACTCAAACTAGATTGAATTTATTATTATATGGAAAATTACAATGTCAAAAGTAGTAGTGCTTCACCATACATGGGGTAATATATCTTACAAACACCAAAATGATAACTACTTATAGAATTTTAGAAAGAACATGAAAGAATGAAGTTCAATTATCACTATAACACATGTCAAATCAATAACCAGTTACATTTTAGGGGACTAGAGTATGAAACAAACCATGAATGCCTTCTAAGATAAATGTTCATATAAACCATGACAAACTCTACAAAATGATGTAGAGATTCTTCAGCTAGATTTTATGAAACTACCTTCATCATGGATCATCTGTAGAGCCTTAAAACTGAAATAGGAGAGTCAACACATATAATATGATAGTTATAAACATTTTAATGGTTGTTATATATCTTCTAAATATTTTCATTTATGATATATAGTCACTCACTACTTTCCTAGACTCTATTCTTTACATTTGGTAGTTGTTTATCTTGGACCTCAATTAAGCTCTCATGGTAATGTATGAGTCTAAGATGATTGATTTATTATAGAGTCCTTTGATCCTACATGACTACTTTTTTAGCATTCCTTTGCCATGTTTCTCATTATTCTCTAAAATTTGCTTGCAATACTTGCTTTTTTTGGTAAAAAATGGTTCCTTGGTTTGAATTTGGCCATCAAAAACTGACTCAAACTAATAAAATTAATCTAAATTGCCTTTATTCCTATTAGTATTGTAGATCCCTACTATCAGATCCTATATTTTTAACCTCTTATGCATCTTAGGATTAATATGTATGAAGGAAATTTAAACTTTGATTTTTGACTATGAATATCCTTTGACATGTTGAATTACAATCAGATAGTTGAATCAAGATGTACAAGTGAATGCTAGCCATAGATCTCATTGGGCCCACTTTCTTGTTAGTCAAGCTCACACTATTGAAGCATTGGTATAATTGAATGTTGATTGTCAATCTAAATTGGAACCACCTTATTTTTATTCAATCATGTACCATTGGATCTTGTCCAACCTATAGATTTTTAAGGGATTTTAACTTAGGGACATTTTGACCTAAGTGTGAACTATTAGATATGTGTGTCAGTATGTGATCTCATGCAGATTGTTAAATCTTGATTAAATTTAAACCTTTTAAGGACATTTTGAATATAAATGACTACTTTATAGAGCCCAAAATTGATGCTTATGTAACTGTTCTATTTTATAGATCCAACTTTGAAGCTCCATAAATTGAGCTAGAGATCTCACATGGGCATGAAATTTTTAGAGCATGTTCCTAGCATGAAGAGGTCATGGCGCTATAATTTTTTCTCTTGAAAGGATTTTTGAGTGAACATATCAAAAGCATAAGTGATTTGGTCCATTCATTTATCGATGATGTCTTGGTGACAGTCTGGTTCACTTAGGCTTGTGCTTAAACTACTCTTTGATCTTTAAAAGTTGAAATGAACTTTTTGAGGCCTATGAAAACTCTTTCCATGATCTTAACTATTTGGACACCATGAAAACCTACCACTTTCATGTATGAATTTAAAATGAGCCCTAAGATATCAAATGACACAAGGACTATACAATATGATGACCAAAGCTAGAATGGCATATGAAATGACATCAAATAGAATTATGCAACACCCTATGATGTTATAATGAGCCCCCTATATAATATTTTTGATATAGAGGGGTTGATCCATTTTAAATTATAGTAAAATTAGTTAACAAAGCCCATATAATTATAAAAAAATAATAATATCTATCTGATTAGATGTGTTGATAAGGAAAAAAAATTGTAAATCTCTTAGAAATCAAATTGGCTAGTTCATGTCAGGGTTTGGACTAGGTTTGGGACCCTTAAGGCCTAAAACTAAGGTAATTTTGTATCAAAAGTAGTTTTATTTAAATTATAATGTATATATGCCCTTTTCAAACTAATGTTTTACCATATTAATTATTTTTGACCATTTTTTCATGGATCAAAAAGGGCGTATATGATTTCATAAGCACACATGCCCTTTGTGATTCATGAATTTATCTTGGCTTTCCCATGAAATTTTCTCATTTTTTTTGTTTCTTGCAAATTATAAACTAGTTTTTTCTACTTTAACTATGTGAATTTCATAAAATCTCCATTCACTTTGTTTGAATCATTAAATTTTTCAAGTTTAAATATACAACTAGCTTATTTTGATAAAGATAAATAATGGGTTTAGGAAGTCATCTTAAAATACCAATCAAAGAGATATAAAATGAGGAGATTAAAGAGATGAGAGAAAAAGAAAGAAAAAGACAAGTAGATAGGAGATCATCCATAAGGAATTCAAGGCAAGTTGAAGGCATTTCATCCACACCAGGTAATATTTCAAATGAAAATAACATGTCCAATTCTATATAATTTAGTTTAGATAGGTAATATTTCATAGACAAGACCCAAACAAAATTATATAAAATGTTGATTGAAAAATTTAATGTCCAATTGATAATTAGCCAATGGTCATTTGAGATGTGGAAAATTTTCTATGTTAAAATCAACCAAGAGTGCACCACATGTTGTTGTAGGGTACATGTTGAATTTGCTATGAATTTTGATGTTTTTATTCAAATATGTTATACTTTACATATTTAAGATATTTTTAAGAAATTGATGGTGTCTTATCCACCTAAGACATCAAAATAATTAATCCAAGGTCTTTTCTATCAAATATTTGAGGGATAGTTTTTTTCACCAAATAATGTTTAGATGGAAAATTTAATAGTTTTGGTGGTTTATAATATTTGATGAGTTATATACATGAATAAATTTCACATGAATTTAGAAAGTAACTAGTTGATTATAAGAAGTACAAATTTATAAAGAATGTGTTTAAAATGGAAAAGAGTCATCAAGATGTGAGTTGGTTATGATCAAAGCTTATGTACCTAATTTCATGTTTGAATTCAAGAAAAATATTATCTACCAATATGAAATACACACAAATAAAAATGGTTATATAATCAATTTAAGGTATGCAAGCGTAAATTATCAGTAGCCACCATTATTTAGGTGGTGTAATTTTCTAATAACTACACACTACTACCATATAATTAGGTCTAATCCCAATAATATAATCAATTCAAGTTGGAATTTTTCTTTATATTACATTCAAAAAAGCACTTGAGATCTCAAATGACAACAAAAATATTTTGAGGGAGTACCACTTTTATATGAGTGATGATAGATCAAATTTTTGAGAGTTTGTCCAATGTTGTTTTGAGATATTCTATATAAATATTAATTCAAAAGAAATAATGTTTGATACAAACTTAATTTGGTCAAAATATTGTGCAAGGTAGTTTAAGAATTCTTGAATTATTTACTAGTTAATCATAATGCATAATAAGAGTGGTGTTGAACTTTAGTTTGTGCATTTCTAAAAGGTGTAATATCATTGGTACTTTCCTTTTAAAATGTAATAGATAAGGATAGTGAAGATGCATTGTTCCTATATACTTTAATTGAATAATGCAAAGGTGGTTTTTATGTAATTCACTTATTTTATTTTATTTCAATAGTGAAGTAGCAAAAGTAGTTGAAAAGATAGGATGACATTGGAATAAAACACTGCAAACAATAGGTTCTTTTGGAATTATATTTTTAGTTTGATTTTGAGGAAAAAGAGAAGAGTGGGGTGAAAGAGGATATGATGTATCTATTATATCCTTGTGTCTATTTTCATTTTCATGCTCATAATAATATTCATATCCATCATTATAACAATATTCATCATCATTACAGATGAAGTCATTATTATGATCTAATGTAAATCTTGAAAATAAGTCCATTCATTATTTTAATAATCATATAAATTCAAGAGTGCATCAAGTGGATGAGGGGTGGAATACTTTGTGGATACAATTTTAAACTTTTCAAAGAAGATAATGAAAATAAGAAATGAAAAAAAATCAAGAGGTATAATATAATCGAACATAAGTATATGTGCAATGTGAGAAATTTCAAACAAAGTTCATAATAGAAAATAGGATTGTGATTGAAACCCTAATTTCTAATATTTGTAGGTATATGGACCTTGTATGTGGATCTATGATTTTGATTTAGGGTTGTGTGACAAAAATTTAAATTATATTAAATAAATGGAACCCTAATTTAGGACGGATTAAATTATCTAGGTTATGCCAAAAAAATTAGAAAAATATAATTTTTTAATACTAATTTAATAAAAAATTAAAGTAGGTAAACCCTAAGTAAAATTAGGGTTTTAAGCAATATTAAAAGTAAATCAGGTCCACTAAATGTTTTACCGTTTTAGGGTTCTTACTAGTGTAAATGCTAAGCATTTAAATCCATGAGTATGTTACTAATATCGAATAAAATTGGAAATTTTTTATTTGATTTAACTTTCCCAAAATATCAAGTGGGAAGAGAAAAGGAACTTATCTGCAAATAAACAAAGTTTTTTATAGATCAGGGTATTGGAAATGACTAAGCAGTCATGCATGAAACTTTCATCTTCTATCTATTTATTCATATCTAGGTTAGAATACTATCACCCTATTATAATAGTATCCCCATGTGTTTCTAGTGTCCAATTCATTTGCTAATATCATTCCTTTAGGGATTATCTAAAATTTTAGGGAAGTTATGAGAGGTTATAGAGGTCCTACAGGTGATTCTATGTCATTCAAGGGATTGTTTGTATCATTGTTTTGGATTAGTCTCATATAGAACCCTAATGAATAGCTGTACACATGAAACAATAAATAGATAAAATGTAAAAAAGTAAAGGAAAAATTGGGTTATGAGATGTTATGATCATACAAAGTATAACCCCTATTGTCTTGGGAACTACCTCAATTAACCCCAATGTTAGGGGTCTTAAATCTCATGTAGTTATCCCTTAAATAATGTGCATCACCAAATTACACAATATGCTAGAATATTTTTTATTAGGCCCTTATTTGATTAAGCATGTAATGTCTAGGTGTGAAAACTGAGTAGTATGCATAATATTGAGATTTACTATTGATTTATTTAATGTAAATATGTGCCAAAATAGTAAGTGTTAGATGTAAAATTCCCTATGAGTCTATTTATATAAAAGGATATTTATTTTTAATATAATACAATGTTTGTTGGTTGATAAGTCATAAAATATGGATTAAAAACATTAGAAAAGACTCATAAATGGGTTATGACTCAAACATAGTTGAAAGGGACTATCAAAAACTAGATCCATAAGTGGACATTAGATCCATGTGGATCTATTATCTTTAAATTGGCACTACTATTGTAAGTCTTATAATAGAGATAAAATCAAGAAAGGTAGGCTATGGGCCCTTATGATTGGGAAAAGGTGACCTTTGACTATTGGGAGAGTTACAAACAAAGAAAAATAGGACATAAGATAGATTAAAAGATTTAAAATTACCATGTGAGTAAGGGATATAGTCATTTCTAAGACCTTCATTTGAAAGATAAAATAATACATAGTACTTGTAGTTGCTTGACCAAATTAGGGTGTTTACAATATTTTATAGAAAACTCCATGTTATCATCACATCAGAGAATCTATGATCATATTCAAAGATAGTCCCTTTTTCTCCTTGTTACATTTATTTCAAATCCAATATAGTTTGACTAGAACATTTCTTGATCTCAATTTCTCTAATAAGCATTTTATTTAACCTATTATAGGTTTACTTGATTAACATTTATGTAAAATATGAATTCTAATGCAAGACCAAATAAAACTCCAATCAGTTCACACTTCTATATCACATCATCGGTAATTCCTTTGGCCTACCACTTCATGTCATAGATTATTAATTATTAGTTAGGGTCCACAAACCCATCATAAGTTATTAGATTGATAAAAGATTCTAACTGAGCTGCTATACTATTATTTCTCATAGGTATTTTATTTAGTTACAAAATAACTGATATCTTTAATATTTTTGGTATTGATGGGAACACTTGAGATTTAGACACATGTTGTGTCCCCACTCATTCTAGTTTTGAAGTCAACTCAAAAGTATCTTTATCCTCTTCTTCATATTCCAAAGCTTTGATTTATGTGAGGAAATCTAAGACTTTTTCAAAAATTATGGGGTATGTCTCTATCAATGCTAATTATTTTATATTATTCTTTTATTTCTCATAAAAAATACATGTAAATTCATGATGTGCTTTTTTTTGTGCCTTGATACTTGTTGACAAGTTTGACCTCCTAGGATAAACTATCACCCCTATAGTTTGAATATTTTTTTGTCATGTTTTTTAACCTTGTTGATATCTATGTTTTTCATGTAGTATCCTTGTAATGGTCACTTGAAACCGTGATCAAAAGATTTAGAGGTAATTTTGATAGGTTTAAGGTTTTGTTCATCATAAGTTATGTTCATATTTAGTCATTACATGACCTATTTCAAGTTGTTTCATGTGATGAGAAGAGTATATGGTGTATCAATATGACTCATAACATATTTCAAGATCATGTCATACTCTACAAGTTCTTATATTGTTTGGTGAAACCTTTTGCTAGAATCATAACCCAGTTGTGTTGTATTTTAGGTCATTTTATGGTTTTCAAATAAGTTATTGCAATGTAATGGAAATAAATAATCATAAGTGTGTTGATTAATATAATATCACATATGTAGAAGCATATTGAGGTCTTATTAACACTTATTATAGTATTTTCATTAGGTTTCTTATATGATTATAGAAGTTTTAGTGCTTAAAAGGCCTATTTTAGATCATACATGCATGTTTTCAAAGTTAAATTGACTTTAAAACATATCCAATACATCATCCATCCTACCCAAGGTCATATACATGATTTTTAGGGAGATAAAGGTGTAAAAATGGCAAAAACTTACTTATCTCTCCCATCAGCTTTCTTGGTAGCTAGAAGAGGGTTATCAGTTTTATGGGTATTTATTCCATTTATATTCTTGGAATTAATTCTCATATTTAGGCACCCTCCTTTATGAACAATTACTAAGAAGACTAGGTAGTCAAAATGACTATCCATCTATCATAATTGATGGTTTTGAGTAGTTTCAGAGCATGAGTTAGATAATGTGTTATATGGATAATGGGAGGATGTATTGTATACATTTAATGTAACTCTCCTAACATTTTAAAACATATACTTGGCATGTGTGACCCTTATCATGACCAAAACTTCTATTAAGGGTGGGTTATAGTTTATATGAGAGATTATAGATAGTTGTTTTGTTTAATGATGGGTGTATTAATACATTATAAGATATAAAAAATTTAACTAAAACCCATAATTCATTTTATCATCTAATTAAAATCACCTCTAATATTAATATGAGGCATGAACTTGAAGAAAGAGAGAACATTATGCATTTCAAGAGTAGGTGCAAGTGATATTTTAGGCCAAACCTTTTTAAGGCCATGGGGAGATGAACATAAGGTTTCCAATGAAATTTTATCATTTTTATCTATGTTATAATTATTTTGACTATCTTTAATTCATTTTCATTCACCATCCAAGTTGTCTTTTTAAGACAATTCATTGTGGTAGTTCTTTTAGTTTGGACTTTGTAAGTATCAATGATGGAATTTATTATTATTCAGTGGTGCAAAGAGATATGAAAAGGTTAATATTATACTCAACTTGGTGAACTATTTCAAACACCAAATCTCAAACCATTTATAGTCTCTTGGCCATTGAATCGACTTATTTTTAGTTAGACTATTTAAGATCATTAAGGAGGACTATGAGAACTCTCAGTGAATGTCTAACAAAATTTTAAACTAAATCATGTAGAGATATTTTTATATATAATGATACAATATTCCAAATACCTTCATCATGGTTTAGTTGAGCCTAAATAGAGAAAAAATAATGTAAAATAAGGTGTTTGACCCAAAATATGGCTTATACACTTGTCTAAATAGATAAATGTGAAGGGTGCCTAGTTGTGAAGGATTAATAAGTATATTATCAGGAATAAATATCAAATAATAACTCTTGAAAATTGGTCCCAAAACATCAAAATACTAAGAAGATAAAATAATATCATAGTATTCATATATGCAGCCATGAAGTTGATATGTAGACCCACAGGTTTGCCATAGGACTAAGTGGGAAAAACAACATTTGATAAATGTTATAAGGATGTTTATGGGAATATAAATGCATAAAATAGGAAATTAAATCTTAGGTAAAATCGTTTCATTGACACTTGCAGTCAAGATACCTCAGAATACCACCTACAGGTAGGTAGGATCAAATTTGCATGATTTCTTTCAAACCTGCCATATGGGTAGTTCATGTAGTATAGATTCCTAAGAGATTAGTATCTCTTGGAAACTATTTGGTTTAATCATTTAGTATGTATAATAATTCAAAAGGTAATTCATAGGAAAAGGTGCACTTCAATTACCTTTTTTCATCAAAAATTAGTTTCATAGTATAAACACCTAGTCTACTTATCTGAGAGGTTACTTTGTAAGCTCAGTACTCTCCTAAGGAGATGAATGAGGGAATATGATTATTTGAGGTATTTAATTGTTTCCCATAGCAAAAAAACCTATCATTTATTCTTTGATTTATCCACATACATATATTAATAATCTTTATGATGGAGGGTGATTCTAAACCATGTTTCTTCCTCAAGAAGAGCTCAAGAGACCATATAGTTTTTCATATAATTTTGTTTAAAATTTGCATGGGATAAATTTATATTTTGTGATGGTGGAGGGTTTTATCTACCTTAAATTTTTGGTATTAATAGATATAAATATGGTCTTATCTTTATGAATGATCCCTAAGAATACCATGCACTATAAACCCTTGCAAACCTTAAATAAAGAGCTTGATGGTTGTTAATGACTTCTAAATAAATCAAGATAACCTGTTTGGCCTTGAAAACATCTAGGATTCATTTTTAATCTTCATAGTAAATATGAGAACTAATAATTTTTTAATGTGTGAGAGATAGGGTATGGAAATGGCCTAACTTGGTAGATTAGACAAGCCTAATGGAAGATTCTAAGTTAGCCTCCAAGAGTCTGAGGATGGTATGTGCTCTATGTTTTTAGATTAGACTTAAGAATATTTTTTAAGAGGGTGAAAGTGAATAATATTGGTCAAGGACCAGTTTTCATAAATATAAAATCATAATTAACATGAAATCTTAGGCATTCCTGATATCAAATCATAAAATGACTAAAACACACCCTTTAGGGGTGGAATAGTCAATTTCCATACAAACCATACCTATGCCTAATGGATATACTATGTGCAAGTGGGTGGTTATTCCAAAGGGGATAATAACTTTAATGGAAAATATAATGTGTCATAAACATAAAAGGTCCACTTGCAGCTCAAACCAGAGGTCAAAATGGCATTTTAAATTCAAGATCACTCCCTCAGCCTATACAAATACAGTCTTGTAACTTGAGAAGCATATTATTTTTCTTAGATTTGTATGGAGTATCAAAATGGGACCTAAAAATAATATGTATTATTGGGTTCCCTTTTCTACTCATGATTTATGGTATTGGTTCTAGGATTAAGGCCTTAACTTTAATGAATCATCGTTAAGATAATAAATAGGTCATAGGCTACCAAGAGACTAAAAGATGACCCGATTGAGTAAAATAATTTTTCAAGTGGTCTAAATGGAATTATTTAACCTAAAAATAGCCTTGGTGACCTATAAAACTATCATAAGCATATGAGCATGGCATTTGATAGTACATTTTTAGGTATAGGTGTATAGAATAGGCTTAAAAACATGGTCGTAGGTGTATTTATGAAGAAACAAGATATGAAATGGACTAAAAATTATGTACATAGGTAAATAATGATTAATTAAAGGTTCCAAAAATTTGTAAACACCTTTTCAAGCCTAAAAAAAAGTTATATTAGGTCTACAAGTTAATAACTTGGTCAAAATGTGAAGAATGCATTATTTTGTAAGCCAAAGGCTTAGTTGTAGGCCAATACATTTATTTGAAGACCTATCCTTAGAATATTGAGTTTCAAAATTGTGTTTTTTATTCCAAAAAACTACTTCCAATAATCAAAATCTAAAAATTCCTTTAAATATCACTTCAAATGTCTCTTAAGTATACACAATCTCGTAGGCTAAGGTTTTAGCGTTTTCATGGTTCACATATCCATACAAGTTTCTAAACCTTAAAAATTGAAATAGAATAGGTTCAAGTCATGGTTAAACTAAATAAAATGTTTCCTATAAGGTTTTCATTAGTGGGAGGCCATTTGAGTAAAACAATAGTTTTTAGGCATAAAGGTCTAATAGAGGCCTAATTAGAGAGAGAAAATGGGTTGATAAGTGTATTTAAAATTAGTTTTATGTCCTAAAACATGGCATCAAGATATAATGGTATACTAGGTCCTCAAAACTAACTTTAGTTTCCTAGGATCCTCTGGACATTCCTATACACAATAAGGTTTACCTATTTTGAGGGCTATAAGGAATTGAAAGAAATGCAATAGATAAGTGAAAAATTAGATCTTTTGGAGTGTTTAATGGATTAAATTGAAATTTTTTAGGTCTTATATGATGTTGAGATGCCATCCATGGAGATAAATCAGTTTCTTTAAGTCAAACACACATTTTCATCTTTATATGCCATATTGCAAAAGTATAAGTTCAAGTGGTCAAATACATAAATCAATGCATGAAAGTTTTTCAACAAGATTTTAATGGTGACACATATCTTATATTAAAATTGGAGAGAAATAATAGGACAAGATTTAGTTACAAAAAGTATTCATATAGTTGAAGAAATCTCTAATAACCTTAGAAAGACCTTCTCCCTATCCTGTGCCAAGTCATGTTGAAAAAGTCAAAGGAGATTTAATAGCCTTCTAAAAACCCCAAAAAAGTGGAGAGACATAATAAATGGGTGAGTAAAAGGATTCAATTGAATAATTGATGAATACTTTAAGACTTGTTTTCATGATTAAGACTTCTTCATCAAGGAGAACATGCAAACAAGGATATAGGGTATGAAAGCAAAGATATAGGCACTTCAATGGGTAAAACTCCACCAATAAATTCACATGACTTCTTCAAGTTTTCCAAATAAGTCCAAATCTACCTTGTATTCCATTATTGTAAGGAAAGGGATAAAATATTTAGGGACTACTAAATAGTATTTGAAGGGTATAAAGACAAATGAGTCATTCTTATTTTTTGGGTACTTGATCTCCCCTCTCTTACTCTTTATTCTATTTTTATTTTATTTTCTATAATTGAGATATAATATTATGTTTTAGATATGCTTAAAGGTTATCAAAATTCTGTACTACACTTTTTAATGTAATAAGAAGCTAGTTTCCTCCAATTTTAGGTGGTTGTGTGAAGTGTATGTGTGATATCCATTGACATAACTTAGTGAATCATTACTTTTAATATGTTAATGTTTAGTTTTTAACCTTTATAAATCATATGTGATTTTATACAGGTCATATTAAGTGTCTCTATTCAATCTTAGTTCAAAATTAAAAGTGAATTCAATGAACTTTCATTCCCTCAATGTAAAGAGTGAGTGTTGTTAAGGCCTTCATGTGAAACACTATTGTAAAATACATAGACCTGAAGTGAAGTGAATGTGTGTAGGTTTAGATACTTTTTAAGAGTTTTAAGTGTAGACATAAGTGGTCTAAAATATTGATGCATCACCTATATTTAAAGTTTTCATGTCAGTTTTAGTTCTAACATTATCCCTTCACCCTTTTCCTTAGTCAATAAATCAGTAGTTAGTAAGATTATAATCAAATTAAGTGATTGAATCAAGGGAAAAATAAATCTATTTGGATACTCTCTCCAACTCAAAGTCACCCACACTTTGGAGATATTCCAATGTTTTAGAAGGACTAGGAAGAAGCACACCTTATCACAAGGGTTGTAATCCTAATTGATAATAGTTTTTTGGCATGCCTAGTGGAAAATTTAATCCTTAGCATAGCTTAATTTTTGAGTTTGAGAAAAAAAATTAGTAGAAAATAATATTTATCATTCTTGAACCTATAGATTCTTTGAATTTTTAGAAATTTTAGTAGTAGACGAATGTTAGTTTCATGCCACAAATCACTGCAAGGTCTTCAAGAAAAGATATTCCTTTTGAATTTTCTAAATTGCCTTCACATTATAATGAAAGAAGAATATTCATAAGAATGTATCCTTATCCTAGGATATTGTATCAATCCCCAAGCCAACCTAATGTGATAGATAATTCAATCACCACTATCAACACGACTATCTATAGGAACTAGGTTTTTATCTCTTTTAATATAATAAATGCTCTAAATCAAGATCAATATGATGATATCCCATCTTCAACTCTTATAATCATCCATTAATTCTCATGAGAGTATCAAACCACACTTATTAAACATAATAAATATGTATCCAACCTATGTTCTATTTGTAAATTTATCCAAGAGAACATTCCTATCCATTTTCTTGTTGCATCCTTTAAAGGAAAGGAATTACAATGATATAAAAAATTTGCTTTGAAATCTATTGGTTCTTGGGATGACTTAGGTGCAGCCTTTTGTGGGTAGTTTGAGGATAAATCAGATCACTTATTCCAAGTTGAGTATCTCACAACCATCAAGACGGAACCCCATGAGTTCACGCTCGATTTGAATCTCAAGTTTCAAAAGACGTGGACTAGGATACCTCTCATGATAAGGTCATCCCCTTAGTATGAATTTTTATATTTTCCAATATCTTTAAATTATGATATCTCTATCATGATTCAATCTATGGATGATAATACACATACAAATGCATATGAAATGGCCTTTAGAGCATAAAATAGCTTGATTCAGGTAAAAACAATTGCTCTTAGGCCTCTCATGCAATTTTTTATAGAAATGCAGCCAATTCGAACCCCTCAAACTCCATCAATGGGTCTAATTCTAACCCCTAAAGGTCAAATTATAGCCCCTCCTAGTCAATCTAGTGAGACTTATGAACTAAAAGGAATGTTACTATCCTTTGGTAATGAAATATTCTAGATGAAGATGAAAAAATATCAAGCTAATGGGCCATACCAATCACCTAATTATCCAACTTATTAGCCATTTAGAGATAATAGACCTCCCTATCAAGGCTTTATAGAGAAAATACCTTCATACCAAGCTGAAGGAGCTACTATAGAATACAAGCCTTATGTTGTAATTGATCTAAATGATCCTTCTTCATTTAAGGCCATTGTCATTTAGATTAGATAGATAGGATAATACATAGCATTTATATTAAATAGATACCAACCTAACTCTAATCTAAATGATATGCATTATCCATCTAATCTAAATGATATGCAAAATCAAGCTTTCCTAGCTCAAACCATGGTCATTATAGAAATGGCCCGATAAGAAGATTCTATTCAAGAAAGTAAACATAGTGAGGATATCTAGGGAGTGTTGAATTTTAAAATCAACTCATAAATAGAAGGATCAATCCTACACACCATTATGACTACACCAATAATGTAGACATTGTACATAAAGAGCAAATATTCATAATATCCATTTGGGTCTCCATAATGACCAAGTCAAAAGTAAATGGGAGTGCCTATTAAATAGGCAAGGCAGGTTATTTTGTGCTAAAAATTATTGTTACATGAATAACCTAAAAATTTAGAGTGTCTATTTATTACTATGCACTCAAAAAATATGTCTAAACAATATAATATCATCTCCAATAATAAAACAAATCCCAAAATAATCTTATAAAATTTATTACAACACCCTTCCTTAAGCATAAAATGGGGAGTAAAAAGAGAGAAAGTAAAGAGACTAAATGGGTCCCAATAACTAGGCCTAGTCAAGTACCCATGTACAAATTAAGTCAAATATAAAGTGTACCTATGGTAAACAATCCATCTTACTAAAATGCATGGATGTTGAGTCACTATAAACATCAATTCAAATAATAAATGGTACCCTATATGAGGCTAACTCTATAAAAAACATTGATATCAAAAAAATGGAAAATAGAGTCATCAAGGATGAACTGTATCACTACAAGGTACCCAATAAAGAAAAACAATAACTAAAGTTGAGAGAGAATAAAATATGCTACAAGGTATCCCAATAAAGCAAGTGGCTTAATACTCAAACATAATGTTGAAGAGGTGTATTAGATGGATCAAAGGACATCAAATTAAAATGCACTCGATGGACTCAAAAGTCTCAATGGAACTCCAATCTACACAAGTGGTCTAGATCCACTAATCGATCACCAAAAAATAACTAACATTAGAATTCACAATAATAGCTCTTACAAAAAGAGTTTGTCAGAGGTACAACTAATGCAAAAAAGGTTCACCAACTAAATTTGATTTATTACTAGAAGATGCAGTACACCATGGGTTTGAAAGGAACACAATAATTAAAGAAGTAGGATATCCACCATACCCCCCATACTAATAACTAGGTGGAGTGATGCAAAAATGTTTGTATTAGTAGACTGAATCTACTATTTGGACATTGACATTTTGACACTATATTCAAAAAAATAACTATTATTTAGAAGGAGATCAAGTTCCACAACAAATCTGAAGGAGATTGTCAACTATCAAAAAAATGTTGAAGATAATATCAATTATCTCTAAAGAAGATGAACCTAAAGGTGATGGTAAATTCAAGTAACTAAAATAGTGAAAAGGTACCTAGAATAGAGCACATAAACACATGAAGGTAGATAAGGTTAAATCATCAAACCCCTCATGGAACTTTATAACTCAGTGTAAGTATAAAATATCATATACATAAAAAACACCAAATGATGTAAGAAACTCAAAATGCTATCAATCTATAGCTGACACCATGAAAAACAAGAGAGATGTTTGTAAAACAAAGGAACAATGTGCAGACAAAAAATAGAATAATGGAGGAACCGTACTAGTAAAATTCTTTAAAATAATTCTCATGCAATCAAAAGTGATGTGAAATCCATCCCAAATGAATGCAGATGGTGAAGTATGATGCCAACATGTGATTACATGCAAAGTTCACAATAAGGGCATGCAAAAAATCATCTAAATATGTGTCAGAGTGATCATTTTTAACAAATAAAATATAAGGTTGATCATGAAATAAGTGGAAAAAAAAGTAATAAATAATATAGGACATCGAGCTATACCAATAATACATTTATGAGTACAAAAAATGGCAAAAAAAATACAATACATACTTAAAAATTAGATGTCAGACTCTAATAAAAAAATATTTGTATTTTGTGAGGGGGTCTCACTACCTATGATACCAAACCTCACCTCCATATTAAAAAATCAAGGTGGAAAGAGTGAATAATGACAAATTTTACTCCCATCAAATACAAGTGATGATAAACACAAACCTCTATTAAAAGTTTCACAACTTAAAAATTTAAACCTCCTTATAGTTCCTCCTTAATAATATAATATACCATTATTTAGGCCCCTTTGATATTTGTCACCACTTTAAAATGGTATAAATTTATTTTTAAAAAGATAATAATAAATTTACCTCACCTCCATTTATAAATATTAACTATTTCTATCTAATTTTTGCTTTTTCTTAAGTGTGAAAAGAAGAAACTAGTTAAGAAGGGTGTGTAGAAGAATACCTATTAAATGCATGTGTGTGGAATGTAGACTTTGTGAGCACTCCTCTTTGGCTATGGAATAATTTCTTGAAATAATAAATCACTACCACAAAACATGTTGGTTAGATAAGTAGTTGGATGGATTGCCTAGCATGAGTTAGATCTTAGAAGCGAAAGCTTTTTAGGAGGCTATCAATCCACCCACTTTTACAATCTCAAGTTTGTGAATAAAAAGGAAAGATAATTAAATTTAAAATATAAAATAACTGAAATTAAAGACAATTAAATAACAAAAAGTAACTAAATTAAGACAAGAAAGTTAAGCACTTTTAAACAATGACTAAATAGAGCAACTATGCTGAAAATTAGTCAAGACAAGGCTATGGCTTTGGTTTGAAAAATTAACAAGGGATTAAAGAAAGGTGGTTTGGTTAGTTGATAAATAATTAAGGTAATAAAAAGGTAATTATTCAAATGGGATAAGTGGGTGAATGGTTTATGAGGTAAGAAGGTAAGTAGTTAAGATGACAAAAGGGGAAGAGGATAATGAGGGTAAAAGTGGCAAAGGTGTGAATGGATAAAAGATGGCAAGGGAGAAAATGGATTGAAATAATGAAATAAGAAATAAGAAAATGGATAAGTGGAGATGAAGAGATTATAAATCCAATGGGATGATAATATATAATTGAAGAAACAAAATCAAATGTTATCTTCCAAGCTTGAAGAAAAATGTTGTTGTTGATGATGTTGTTGAAGATGTCTTGAGGTAATTTTGGTAGAGCTTCATTGATTTAAATTATTTTCCTCCAAGATGTGTATGACCATAAAAATAATGACATTATTAAAATACCTAAAATAATATTTTAATAACCAAAGACTAACTTCCAACTTTAATCGTAGGTGAAGGAAAGCGGGGTATTTATAGTATTTGTTGTGAAGAATCATACCAAAAGAGGGAATAGTAGAAGTATGGCACCATTTTCCATGTGGTGCATTAATGAGTAAAAATATGAGGTTGGTGGGATTTCCACCTTGATCATGGGTATCCCATTTGGGTTGGTGTGTCTCTCACCTTACACATGAATCCAATTTTGAATGGAAATCATGCACATGGGTTTGAATGAGGAAAAAGACTTTTCACCACCCTTTCTTATCTTTATCCAAACACTTAAAGTGATGCCCCATAAAATATGGTTCAATTTTCCATGTGATACAAGAATGAGTCAAAATATGAGGTTGGTAGGATTCCAACCTTGATCATGGGTCTCCCATTTGGGTTGGTGTGTCTCCCACCTTGCACATGAATCTAATTTTGAAGGGGAATCATGCACATGGATCTAACTAAGGCCAAATACTTTTCATCACCCTTTATTATACTCATCTAAGCACATAAAAATATGGGACACAAAATTTGGTTCCATTTTCCATGTGGGTGCATGAATGATTTAAAATATGAGGGTGGTGGGATTACCACCTTGATCATGGGTCTCCCATTTGGATTAAATTATCATAAATGAGTGACCTTTGTCTTTTCAAAAGAACTAAAGATATAGGTATCTAATTTTAAGTCCACTTTCATGTGTGAAGGAAAAATACATGTTGAATGATGGCCCTAAAGGGGAAATTCAAAAAAATCAAGGGGGGACACTTGTAATGCTTAAATGAGGTCAATAAGCACCTTGGGAAAGGGTCCCAGGTGGGGTGAGATGTCCCACATCAAGCCACCTCACTTATAATCCATGTCACTTGAAATATCACTTCCCAAATGACCTTTCATGTCACTTTCCATATCACATGCCATGTCACTTGCCATTTCATCATGAATAGTGATAGTGGGTCCCATAATGAATAGTGATAGTGAATAGTAATTTTGAATCATATTATGTGAATAGGGGAATAGTGACTTGGTTAGTTTAAGAGGGTTTTATTAAGGTTTAATAAGGTTTAGGGGGTCTTTAGGGGGTCCTAAGGCATTTAGTCATAAAAAATGTAAGTATAAATTTCTAGTGTCTACATTTTGCCTTTTTTTGTTATGCAACTTTGAATTAATAGGCTATAAAACAAAAATGAATCACTTAGTTGAAGTTAATTATGCCTTGATTATGGGATGAGGTGTTCTCCCTTAAACCAAGAGTCTATGAGAAAAGGCCAAATCTGGTGTATGTTTAATAAGTAGTTGGTGGGGAGGCACTAGGTGGTGTCACAAGGTAGATGGGCATGTGAAATGCCTAATCGATTCAAAAAATGTCACTAAGCATATTAGTTAAGATTTTTAAAATACTAAATCTACCAATATTTGTAAAAATAAGGTTAGGTTCTAGATGGACATATGACAGGGTAACTAGTCCAAAATGTTAGTCATAGTTGAGTAGATTAAGCCTATCAAGTCATCTAGACAAGGTTGGTGTTATTCACAAGTATCCAGGGTAAGGTCATCACAAAACATGCAAAGAGGTCAGGTCAAAAATGTCCAACATCGAGGTGGATGTGGGAAAGTGGTTTTGTTGGTCGGAATGGGGTGCTTAAGCAAAATCCATATGAACTAGGCAAGTGGATGTTACATACATAGTTTCATGGGCATGATATCTAAAATAAATTTTAGGCCTAATGCAATTATTCTAAGGTGGGGAGCGTTGGTTAACTTGTTTTCCCCAATTTTATGTATCATGGATTTAGTTCTAGTTGAAGGATGTTGGAGAAAGGGAATCACCAAATGGTAGAAAAGATGGATATCAAATAGTTATCTGATTGGTTTAGTAAAAATGGTGGATGAGATTATGTAGGATGCAATTAGATTATTGCTTCAACTATACAAAAAGAATCTACAAGCATGGATAAGTAGGTTCAATCATGAAAAATTTTCCACCATTTTAAAAAGGGATAAATATGATTTACTAGGCTTTAGAAAATTTGACACTACTTGAATTGCCATGGTGACTTGATAGGTTCATTCATCATGATCCAAACAAGATGACATTATGCACACTCCAAAATAATGCTGTTAACAAGATATGGAAGGGTATTATTCAATGATTTGGGGAATCAAAGTAGCACAGTGGGTAAATAAGAAGTGTCAAGGATTCAAACCCTTGACCCTTGAAATAGTGGGGCCCCAAAATAAGTAAGCATTGAGTTTTGAGTAAATTCAAAGAAAGACTTTTAGGAGTTTTAGAATATAGAGTGAGGAAAATAATAATTATATTAATTAAATGAGGGAGCAGGTTTAAATAGGAAGAAAAATAAATGGTATAAATGGAAAACTAAGAGGTAAATTAGAATAAGAATGTACATAGATAGACGGATTAAAGAGTTGAAAAGGAAGGTGAGAGAAATAGGTCTAAAAAAGACCAAGGAAAATAGTTTGGTGGAAGAGGTGACTCCTAGAAAAGGTTACTAGGTGAAATTTGATTAAAGAGTAGGGATATTATAGTGCATAGGATGATGTAAGCTGGGTAAGGAGAATCAAGGGAAATTATTGGTTAGGAGGTAGGTCATGTGAGAGGGTATAGCTAGCATCCACATGCAAATACCCCAAATCTTCCATTTTAATGTGGTTTTATATTTTATTATAACATCTATAAATGTTGGAGTAAAAGGGGTTCAAAATAAGTAAGACCAAAGGAGATGGGAAAGTAATATACATCCTAATAGCTAGTGGTGCTCATGCTTACTTATTGGTCGTATGAGCTTGTGGGTGTGGTCAATTGTGATATAAAGTCATAAGATTGGTATATATCTCATAGTAAAATAAAATTAAATGGAATACATTCATAGCCATATCATGATATATGTTGTGATCATATAAGATCAAAATGGGTAAAGGGTTTAAAATGGAAAAAGGTGATAGGTAGGGTGAAGGGAGTAGCTGTAAAGGGACAAAAAAGGGGATCCAAACTCAATATGTAAAGGCATTAAATGAATAAATGGATACACTATAAATAATGAACCTAACCAAATTTTTTGCATTGAAACAAGGGCATGGAGGACATGA
Source organism: Torreya grandis (assembly GCA_037957365.1). Lineage (NCBI taxonomy): Eukaryota > Viridiplantae > Streptophyta > Pinopsida > Cupressales > Taxaceae > Torreya > Torreya grandis. Next base: position 93,412 of record JARHVA010009425.1, on the reverse strand, counting down.
GGAAGTAGACAAGGAGATATGTGTAGAAGTGATTCAACTGGTGACCACACTTCAAAGAGGTGGAGGTTAAATGAGAGAAAATAAAGGGGATCCAAAAAGGGATGAGGTGAAGGTGGAATAAGAGATGGATGTAGGTATAGGTGAAGAAAATAATGAGGTCACATATAAATATGAAGGTGGAGAAGGATAAAAGGAGCTAGGCATGGGCATATATGAGAGAAAAAAAGAAGGTTAGGAAGAATAAGGAATGTCTGTAAGACAAGAAAAATGAAATGAAATGAAGAAAAGGGAGAGGATGGTGGAAAACAATGAAAGGGAATGAGATGAAGATAAATGATAGAGATCAATGATGATAAGAAGAAAAAGGAAGAATTTAAGTAGGGATATAAAGCATAGATATTGATATAGATGGAAAGCGGAAAAGGGGAATACGAAAGGCAAAAGGCAAGAACTGATACGAAGAAAAGGGGCAATTATGGAAGGCTTCTCAAAGGATAAATACCTAGGTAGAAACTAGTTGTGTAGAAAAAAATAAGACAAAAGGGATGAAAGGATGAAAATAAAGAAAACATGAAGAATGGAAAATGGGAAAGGTGGGAAGAGTGGTGAAATGATAGAGAATGGTGGTATACATAAATAAAAAATGCAACAAAAGAAGAAATATAAAGATAGAAAGATACATAGTATGATGTGGAATTGGTGAGGAAATGAGAGTGATGAAGAGGGTGTGAAAAATTAACAATGACAAGGGGAAATGACGAGGATGGAAAAAGAAAACAAATGAGATAGGGGGAAAGGTTGGTAAAAATAGGAGATAGAGGAAAATAATACAAAAACTAGGTGGGGAAGTGAGCCATGAAGCATACACAAGGAAAGCTATTGGGGAGGCCAATGAAGTAGAGTAGGTGGTGGATCTATGGGAGATAAGAGGAGTGAATAAGGAAGGATATCAATCCTTGTGTTAAAAGAGATTGACAAGCTAAAGGGAGGGAGGTGGTGAGGAGATATGTAGAGGGGTGGAGGAAAAGGTATTAGGTGAGAAGGGAAAATCAAGTAAAGGATGTGGTTGAGCTAACTTCAGTAAATGAGCACTACCTGCATAGTCCAAAAAGACCTCAGGGCAATGTAGTTCTCCCAGTAATGGGCAAAAATGAAGAGTAATTATTACATGATGTTAAAATACAAGGATGCTATGAAAATCCAAAGCTTCCATAACATAATATGCCTTAGGAAAGAGTGAATTGTTAGCAATAGAAGTTAATGAGAAGGAAAAGGGGAGGGTAATTAGTTGTTAGTGGTTGATTGGACCTTACAAGTCAAGTAGTACCTACATAGTCAATAGACATCAGGCCAATGCAGTTCAACTAGGGTTGTAAAATGGTGCTTAAATTGACTACCCCAATTTGATGGACCACATGGGTTGGTTTAGGATGATCGAGAAGGTTTTGTAAAATAGAGGTTTTGGGTTTTGGTGAAGGTGATGATGGAGGTGCATGGTGTATATTGGTGAATAATTACCATAATGATCCCACATTTAGTAGGATGAGAGACATAGATGGGCAAGATAAGATAAATTACAAGGGAACACAATGTTAAGCACCATAAATGACATTTAATGGAGCTAATCCAAAGAATATTTACCTTTGTAAGGAGGTTTCACCTTCTAAAATTGTGTAAATATATAAGCATAATGATATAAGTTATCACTACAAGCAAAGTTTTAGAAGAGGGTTTTCTATCAGGATCTACATAGTCAGTTTGGAAAAAGTTAATCATCTCTATGAAACAAGTTTTATGGGAAGTAGCAAAGTGATGTCATATAAATATTTTATTTGAAGTTATAGTAAATTAAACATGGTATAAACATAGTATCATGGTGAGCAATAGAGGATGGACTGTCATTATCTCAAGAGTTAGTATCCATGTTGGGCAAAATTTGTCCATGTCTACATCCTTTGTCCTAATACCCTATAACTAATTTATTATTGGTTCTGCTAGGTCAAGCCTAACCAACAAGAAGCTACATGGCCCAAGAGATTGGATATATAGTTGGAAAAGGTGATCATTCCCCTACTATGGATGAACTTTCAGCTAGCAAAAAATAAAAGACTACCATGTTCAAGTAGGCACTACCAATGGTTGGGGTCTAACATTTAGATCCAATAGTAATATGTTGGTAGTAATAACATGGTAGAGGGGATAGGAAGGTGAATGTATTGTTGTGAATTCATGTTAGTCTAGCTCTGATGGAAGAGTTTCTACAATGGCAAGGATTTATAAGCTACCATTACCAGTAATAATGGTAGTTTTAGAGGTGTGATAGTTGTAGCAGCACATGGATAGAAGCCAATTTATGTCAACTAAGGTAAAGGTGATAATGATTAGGCCCATAAATATCATAAGGTGTAAAATAATCAAAGACATCAGATCTAGATTGAATGACAAGGGTGATAGGGAAATCATGACCCTGCATGATAACTTTATCAAAATGGCTAAGTGGACCAAGGGGTACGTTTCTACACAAAAGGCAAGTAGACATGACCATTTTAAGTGGGAATACTATTCAAGGGAATCAATGACATCATGTGACCTTCCCCATTGGTGGAATGTAGATTCATGTTGGTAAGGAATAATGGTCAGGTATTTTATTTAAAGAATCATGATAAGGACAAATGTCTATCATTGAATTATTCAATTTTATAAGCTATAGAGAGTGTAGAGAACTAGACAAAGTTGAAGATAGAGAATAATGGTGTAGATAATCAATAATCTCTGCAACCCAAAATAATCAATATGGTGAATATGTGGATCTACCAGATACTAAAACATGTAATGGATATAATAGAAGTATTGTTAGATTAATAACAATAGGAAAGGTACCCATGGCTTGAGCTTGAGCTTGAACTCTTAATTTTTTAGTAGGGAAGAAGGCAAGAATTTCACTATTCAAGATGTAGTGTTGTAAAACATGATCATTGACCTAGTTATGGAGGTAACCCTCACTATCTAATGGGATGTACATTAAGGCACCAACTGGAGTACCTATACAAGCATAAAAACTAGAGTAGATGGATGAAATGACTAAAATAGGTGAGCAAAGTGAAAGAACTAGAGTGGAATATGATTCTCATCTTATGGGGATGAATGTAGAAGAGGATAATAGAGTACAACCTTTAACAACTACTGAGATAGGGAATTTTACATATGTTAGTTTAGGGAGAAATCAAGTAGAAGGATGCTTGAACACAAATCTAGTGTCACCAAACAATCAACCTAGTGCTTAGGTAGGAAAATATTGTATTTAGGGGCCTTAGGTGAACTATTCATAGTTTTATAACTTTGTATTCCCCATTTGACTCCTCATACCATAAATAAAATATTGCACAATTTGTTGTAAACATGTACAAAATGTGTTTAATTTCATTAGTCTAATGTTATCCTACTTAAGGTTGTGTGGATACTTATGAATGTTATGGTTATGGTTATAATTGATATGGTTATGGTTTTTGTAATCTCACTTAATGTAAAAAATAATGATTATTGTTATTACAACATTAGATGGTAAAAGTTGTGATAAAAACATCAACCAAGCACATTAAGATAAGAATAGCGCATGATGTTTTAATTTTGACAAGGACTAAAAATAGACCCAAAGTAGGATCAATTTAATGAATATAAGCCCTTTAAATTCTATGCATGAGTAGTCGTGAATTGATAAAAAAGGTTTCTTGATCATAGGGTGTCAAGTAAGCTCTAAATCTCCTGATTTATAGATAGTCTAAAGGGAATACAGGTGATAGGTGATGTGAAGAGTAATGGGTGATATGTATGATAACATCATGTGAATTAGTTTTTTCCATTTATAGGTGGCCTAAGAATGGTAATAGATAAGTCCATGTTGTATGTTAGATGTATACTGCGCAATATGGGAAGCCTACATGTGAAAGATGATTGCGGCTTCTAACTTATTATTCTGTTTGAGAGCTGATTATAGCTTGAAATTTTGTTGTGATAGTGGGTCTTTTTCTTTATTTATATATATGGAAATCTGATCGATGTAGGAAGCTTCCAAGAAATTACTCTACTTTTGACAAAGTTAAATTAGCCATCCTTCAAGGGAGTGGTCTAAGCTTATTAGATTCGTTTAATGCTTTTGATAGCTATTCTTCAAGGGAGCAGTCTACCTTATATTTGGAAATTTTAATTTTATTTTTGGGTAGCTATCTTTCAAGGGAATAGTCTGAAATGATTAAGATATTGACCCAAATAGTATTTCGGTATCCAACTTATTTCTAGTTGCAATGTTTTTAGACATGGACAAGTCTAATTAGGTTTAAAGGTTTACTTTTATGATGACAAAATTTTGACACAAGAAGGTTAATGATATGAAAAGGTGTGGTTTTTGAGAGACAATGACCATGGAATTCCATCTTGTTAGAGACAAAAAGTATCCATGAGAACCATGTTATGGGTAAAGTCATGGTACCCAAATTTATGATTAGGCTATGACTATGATGGTTAATCACATGGTTCAATGTTGTAATCAATTATCATCAAAAGGAGAGGAGAAAGGTGGGTGAAGGTTAAAATCTCATAATCAAGGGATGAGCTTAAGCTATACAAAAGGAGTGAACTTAATCCTTATTTAATAGAAAAATGGATGTATATGTGAAGCATTGAGAGGCCCAAGTTCTAGTTTTCATTCAAGAGAGGATAAATGATAAGCTCCTAATCCATACTTATGGGTAATGATGTATGGTCCAAGCCAATTGAAAACAAACTTGCATCATTTACTCTTCTCCATATTGGTGATGTGTTGGTTTTTTTTAGGATGAGGTCTTTGATATTGAAGTCTTTGTTGTTTGAGATGATTATTATAAGTACTTTTGATATTCTCTTGATAGGTATATAGGTGGGTAAGGGCTTCTAAACAATGCTCATCAAGTAGCCCAAGTTGAGCTAAATGGTGTTGATGATAATCTTCTTTAGAAATAAGATCTTGAAAATATATGCAAAGAGAGGGAATTTGGACTTCAAGAGGTAAGACTACCTCTACTCTAAAGATTAGAGAGAAGGGAGTAAGACCCTTAGAGGTTTAAATGATAGTACAATATGCCCATAAGGTGAATGGGATATGCAAATGCCAATCTTGACCTAAAGTATTGATAACTTTGTTTAGTATTGTATTAAGGATTTTATTAGAGGATTACACATATCTATTTACTTGTGGTTGGTAAGGCAAGGAAAATCTTAAATCGATGCCAAATGCATCACATAAACCTTGGACTTGCTTATTTTTTAAGGATTTATCATTATCAGTGATGATATTATAAGGAATGCCAAAGCAGAAGATGATATGATGGTTGATAAAGTCAACAATTTTGTCCACTTTGGTTAAGATAAGAGGAATAACTTCCACCCACTTGGTGAAGTATTTATTGGATATGATGATGGAGCTATGTCATTGTGAAGAATGGGGGTTGATTTCCCTAATGAGATGGAGCCCCAATTGTGAGAAAGTCCAAAAGTCCATAGATACTTGGAGGCCATTAGATGGTGTGTGATGCAAATTAGCATGATGTCGACATTTAACACATTTTTTTGCATAATCACAACCTTGGTTGAGAGTGGGCCAATAGTAACTAAGGCAAAAGATATGTTTAGCAATGACTAGATCATTAAAGTATTCCTCATGGATCCTATCATATGTTTCCCTAATGATGTGGGAAGCTTTATGGCTATGTAGGCAATGAAGAAGGAGACCATCAAAACCATGTTTATACAGGATTCCCCCTAGGATGCTGTAATGTTCTGTACTCTAAATAAAGTTTCTATGGGAATTATTAGATAAGTTGGGAGGAATGATGCCTAGGTTGAGGCATTTTAAAGTTTGGTCATACCAAATATTATATGAGGATTCCTCCACACTAAAAATGGTAGGGAGATTATATTAGCTATAAGAGGGAGTGGTAAGATGATGAATGTTGACAAATATTTTGGAATTTGAAGGTTGAAAAGGGATCTGGGAAGCAAGGCAAGCCATCATATCTATAAATTTAATGGTAGATCAAGGAACAAATTAGACCAGGTAATGTTTGAATGATGCTAAGAGTTTATCAACTAAAATCTTATATTTTTTCAATACATCATTATTACAATGATAAGATCCATTGACCTAGTTCACCATGACTTTGGAATCACCAAAGACATGGATTGTTTTAATTCCCAAAGCTAGATAAATTTGGAGACCTATCACTAAGGATTCATACTCAACCATATTATTGGTGCATTCAAAGTAAAGTTTGAAGGAGAGAGGAAGGGTTTCAGAATCGAGGGGAATGAGAATAACTCTAACACCCCATCCTTGTTGGCACTTCTAGGCATCAAATAATATGGTAATTTGGTAGGTTAAGCCATCTCATTGAAAAATAATTATGATAGACTCATTCAAAAAGGAAAGAGGAGGTCATTGGTTGTTTGGTAAAGAAATTTTAGCCAATTGATCAATAATGACCTACCATTTAATCAACTTTTACTACATGAATTTAAGGTCAAATTCATAGAGAAGCATGGGCTAGCCATATGCTAATTTTGTATGGTTTAGAGTGCATGTACTTGAGTGGGTTGGTATTAGTGATGACATAGGTTTTATGGTTAAGAAGGTAGTGGCAGAGTTTGGTTGTCATGAAGGTTATTGGTATGTGTATACCAAGTCTCATATTCTAAAAGCATGTGACTAATGTAGTATATGGCTTGCTCTTTATGTTTTCCAATGATGAACCAACATCACCCCTAGGAAATGGTCTATGGTAGAGATATTTAGGTAAAAGGGGTGGTTATCCTTAGGAGGGATGAGGATAGGTGGTGACAAAAGGTACTATTTGAGTAAATCAAAGGCCATTTGACAATCAATATTCCATTTAAAAGAGACATCATTATTCAGAAGGTGATAGAAAGGTTGACACCAATCTAAAAGTTGGGAAATGAAATGGTGAAAGGATTGAAGTTTTCCTTGTAGCCTATAGAGTTGCTTAATGTTAGTTAAAGGAGGTATGTCCAAAATTGCTCTAACTTTAGTAGGGTCTACTTTGATTCCATGAAGAGAGATGATAAAGCCGAGAAGATTTCCTAAAAGAGCCCCAAAAATGGATTTTTTTGGATTAAGGTGAACATGATAATGAATGAAGTGTTTAAATATGATCATAAGAATAGTCAAGTGATCTTTTCAGAGTTTAGATTTTCTGAAAAGGTCATCTACATAGTCTTATACAATATTATGGATGATATCATGGAAGATACAAGTAGTGGCACATTGGTAGGTTGCCCCACCATTATTTAACTTGAAAGTCATGAATCTATATCAAAATCTTCCCCAAGAGGTGGTAAATGTGGTTTTGTGTTGATATTTAAGAGCAATCAAGATTTGATTATAACCTAAAAACTTATCCATGAGAGATAACATCTCATATCTGGCTTTAAGATCAACAAGATTATTAATACTAAGTAGAGGAAAGTTATCCTTGGGGAAGGTGAGGTTAATGTCATGAATGCCCACACAAATTCATAGACCGCCAATGGCTTTGGAGATAGGTACAATATTTGATACCCATTGGGGGTAGTCAATGGGTTTAATAAAGTTTATAGATACGAGATGTTGAAGCTCTTCTTTGATGAGAAGGGATATACAAGGATGTGTGCATCAAATTTTATATTTAGAAGGCTTGACATCATGATGAGTGACTATGTTATGGGTAGAAATGGTGGGATTAGTTTTGGGCATATCACTATAAGACCAAATGAACGTTATGTTGCAGTCTTGGAGGAAAGAGGAGAAGGCCTAAAGTTATTCACTATTTAGTGATTGGCCCAATTTGAAAAATCAAGGGTTGTCCAGAGTGCCAAAGTAGATATACATGATGGATTCATTCAACACGGTCTATGCTTTAGGAGGAAGGGATTTAAGGATATAATAATCCCCTACATCAAGGTTGGTAAGAATAGAATTGTTATCTTGATGTTGACTAGTGTTGATGGTAGGAGAATCATTCTCTACCATTTTAGGGTGTACAAGTGGAGATACTTTAGTTTGGCCACCTTTTTGGTATATGAGAGGGCTGAAACTAATGGTATTGACTAAAAAACAAAATTAGGGGGGATGATGTTAGGATCTTTAGGTGAGGAAAGTGGTTGGGTTGGTGAGGATGGCATATCTTCCTCCATGGTGGCAATAGGTTTGGGTGAATTGGTGGGTTCTTTAGGTGGCTCATACCCAAGGCCAAATGACTCATGAGGTTGTAAATTTTTGATTTGGGGTAACTCATGAGGCCCTTATTCATAGCGACTAAGGGCAAATCCTTTCCAAGCACATCTATGAAGATACAACTTAGTGAACTCTAGTTTGATAAGATAAAAAATGTTAGAGGTAAATGGTTGGACATATGAAGTATTAATAGGGGATAAAAGTGGCTGATCAAGGCCCCCATAAATGAAATTTGTTTTATGGGTAGGGAACCCAAAGCAGATGATGGTTCTAATGATAGGATTATAGGAATGGTCATGTCTCAGATCCCCATATTCTTGGGGAGTAGAGAAGGCATCTAGGGCTAAGAGTCTATATTCCCTAAGGGAAAGATGTTATAATTTAGTTACCATGGGGTTCTCTACAATAATCTAGGAAGAAGGGATAGATGAGCTACTAGAAGCTTCATCAACATTTGGTGTGGAAGTGTCACAAGTTTTGGTTGGTGGGGTTGTGTCATTAGCAGATGGTTGTGAGTTGGATGAAGGATGAAGAAGGATGTCATTAGGCCAGTATGTCATATTTCAAGATGTGAAAGGATTAGGGTCAATTTGGATAGTCACAGCATGCCTTTTGTGCTCAAATTTGACACATCAATGTAAGGTGAAAGTGACACAAGTAAAAGCATAAATCCTAGGTGCTTGAGTAAAAAATTATATTAGAATTCTCCTTCTACAACATAAAAAGGTTTGGGAGCAATATGGGGCCCTACAAAAATATAGAGGATAATTGTGCCCAAGGTAGTAGCCATGGTATCATTAAAATAATGGACCATTATGCTTTTATACATGATGTTCATGGGTAAGTACAGCTAGTCATAGGTGCCAGAGGAGATAACATTGATGTTGGATCCTTTATTAATCATCACCCTTTTGATGTAGGTTTGATTAATGTATATTGTAATAAGGAGGGGGTATTAGGATCATCAAGATGAATAGAATATATTTCTAAATTTTTTAAGGTGATAAGGTTGGAAGTTCAAAGGGTACCAACAAAGGTGGATATAAGGTGAGGGTCATTGGGTTGGACCTCGATGGACTGTAAGGCTTATATGAGTGCTTGTTGATGATGGGGAGAGGTAGAGACTAAATCATATAAGCTCATTATTTCTATATTTTGGTGAAAGTACTTGAGGATATCTTTCTAAATGGATATTGCATATGGGTTAGGTTATGGAGGGTTAGATGGGGAGGCACCTAAGACAGACACTTTGGATTTTTTTGAAGATAGTGATGGTTGGGTATTTTTCTCTTGGGAGGTTGGGGAGGGGCAAGTATAAGGAATGGATGCCTTATCCTTCCCTTTATCCTTTTGTTAGGTTTGAGATCAGGTAACCATGTGAATAGAGTGGATAAGGGAGTTTTTTGGATTAGGTGGTCCCTTTGGTTCTTCCTCTTTACTTTTGGGTGAGACTAAATATTGGATGGGTTGAGTTGGTGGTTAGATTGGTAATTGGTATGAAAGAGGTTTGTTCAATAATAGATCATCATCTTCATATAGGGTATGAATAAGTGCTTGGAGAGCTTACATTTTTTTGTGTCCTATGGTATACACATATCAAGTTATAATTGAACCAAGATGGTTTGGTACATGAAGGATCAAAGTGTTTGATGGGTGGTAAGATCAAGGAAGAAGTTTTAAATAACCACTAGAGAATGGTTAAGTAATATTTGACTAAAGGTGGTAAAGTTTTAGTAGTTTTTGTTTTAGGTGTTGAAGTACAAGGTTGTGTAGATGTAGATTTGGTGGTAAGTGTCTTGGATAAAGTGGTATGATTGGTAGATGTTTTTTGTTTAGTCAAGATGGTTGATGAGCTAGAGGTAGAGGAAGGAAATATATGTAACTTATGAATTGTTGGTGTAGTGAGGAAAGGTGTCTTAGAAAGCAAGTATGAAGGTGTGACGAATAAATGTGGTGGATTTTTGGAAAAAATGATGGATTTCATGTTCAAGGTAGAGATATGAGGACCCAAAATGGAGGGAAAGGTTGAGGGAGGTAAAATTTGGGGTTTTAGGCCTTTTGGTGGTTTTACTTCTTTGGTTATTTTAGTTATTGGTTTTGGAGGGGATTTGGTCACTTTAGTTGTCTTGGTGGGTTTACATGTTTGATGGTCAATTATTTTGGAAGAGGATTTTGATAGTTATGTGGAGGTTTTAGTTGGTTTAAGAGGGCTTGGTTTGTCTACCAAAGAAGGGGTTACAAGTTCTCATTTGGTTCCTTTACCTTTATCTTGACCTCTAACAAAAGGTTATGAAATTAAAGATTGGGTGGATGAAGTCATCTTTTCTTGTGAGATAGCTTCCAAAGAGGGGGTGAATGGTTCTATGATAGGGGACGTAGGTGTGGTATCCTCCAATAGAGGTGTGGATATGGTAGCTTCTTTTATTTGGGTGTTCAAAGGAAAATAAGGAAATTTTTAATTCCATTAGAGGAATGGGGAAAGAGGTCGTTAAGGTAATGTTTTCTTCAACAATGGGTTCATTAGTAACCACATTAATAATATGTGCTTCATGAGATGGGTTTAGTTTACTGTCATGGTAAGGGGTAGAAGGAACATGATTAGGAAAAGGATTGTAGAATATATCAAGGGCCTAGTTAAGTGGTGCATTAGGATTATCCAATGTAAGCTCCCCCTTGTCAATGAGGAATTGGATAAGGTATTTGAAGGTATTACACCTATTGATGTCATGTCCTATGACTCAGTGAAAGGCACAATGGTCATTCTCAATATACCAATATAGTATGGGGTGAGAAGTATCAAAATATTAGGTGGTTTAATTGGTGAAAACTGGATGATATTTTAGTTTAGTAACTTTTCCAAAATATAAGGATAGGGCTCCCCAAGTGGAGTTAATTGCTTATGATTACTCCAAGCTTAGTTCCTTTAGTTTCGATTTGAATAGTTAGAGGAGTCAGAGGTTTGGTTCCTTGGGATATTTTTGTTAGTAAATTGTAGTGGTATGGATTTGAGGATAATGGCATTGGATGTTGCTCTGTTTTTAGGATTGGGATTAGTCTGGTTATTTGGTTTGGAAGAAAAGGGCTCATTGGGTTTGTAAGTTGAGTTATTTATCTTCAACTTTAACTTTCCTTCATCAATGGATCTATTCTATAGTTTATGAGCCATGGTAAAAGCTTCATCAAAGGTTTGAAATCTTTGGACACTCAATGTGGATGAAATATGTTTTACACATGCCTAAGAAACAAGTTTTATAAGCACAAGTTGATGTAATGAAAAGGAAAGTTGGTTGATTTGGATCCTCCAACAAGCCAAAAATTTTGTAATAAATTCATCTTCAAATGGAATAAATGTTGGTAATAGAAAATTTAATGGATATATTGATCAAAAAGTTGTCTAATAAGTTTTGGGCTAATTGGATGAAAGAGAGGATGGAATGTTTGGGTATGAAACTATACCAATCCAATTCTAGTCTCGATAATGACATAGGAAAGGTATGGAGGAGAAGAACATCATTGTAGGAATTCAAGTAGCATGAATTTATAAATTCTCTTAAATTTTATTTAGGGTCTTTTTTACTATTAAACTTGGTAAATTTTGGAAGTTCCCATAGGGACAGATAAGGTTTGATGGAGAGTGAAGGGTGAATAGGTTCATTTAAAATTTGATCATAGGATAAGATATTATGGGATTCAGAGATGGATGACTCAAGGGTAGTCATCTTCTCCATGATCAACTTCATGAAGTCTACTTGAAGTTGTTGGGATGCATAGTTATATGGTATGTTTTATTGAGGTTGGACAATGTGTGACTAGCTAGTAAAATAGTTTAGATGACTCTATATATTGGTATGTGGTCTTTGGAGTTGGGTGGAAGATACATATTGGTATATGGATGTTAATGGTTGGGTAGAGATGGGTGGTTGGATAACAAGTATATTCCCTTGTGGGTTATGAAGATAGCTAAAGGTTATGTGTTGGGTCAGAGGGTGGTTGGGTTAGTGGTTGATGGAAAGGTGGTGACTCATGTGCTGATTGGTGGTAACATGGAGGGTATGGACACCATAAGGATTAGAAGTGGAGTAGTGTTTTAAGGATTAGAGGTAACTAGAGGAATATGGGTAGTGTTAGAGGTAGGCCCTCCTATTATAGGGGAATGATTAGTAAGAGGTATAAGGGTAGTGGTAGTTTGGGTTGGCAAATTAGTTTTGAGGGAGTTTTTGGTTAATGATATTGTTTGGGAAACTAAAGGTTAAGTGGTTATCATGGTAGTGGAGATATTACCCATGAGGTGGAGAGACATGCCATAAGATGGATCTATGGGTGGGGTCGAAACTAAGATTTGGTAAGATGTGGTTTTTAGGTAGTGTTGTAAGGCTGCATGATTTTTGTTTAGGAAAGTGATAAAACTTGTATCTCGTAGGACTAGCTGAGTAGGAATTCTCAAAGAGTTAGGGGGGTTTTTGGGTTTATAAATGTGTTTTATGGATTAAGAGGTGAAAGTTGGTGATGGTTGATTTGGTGGTGGGTTTTGTTTCTTGAGGTCCTTTTGCTATTAATGAGTGAGAACCATATGAGAACATAAGAAAAGGATGATACATTCTCACACATCAAATAAAGAGAAATAAAAAGACTCAAGGAAAAAACTTCATTCACTAATATTACATTAAATTGTAGGATTATATTTAATCTCTCTTTTAGCTTATGCCTTAGAAAAGTGTGAAGAGGAAATTGGCTTGAATATGTCTTTAAAAAGGTAGTCTATATTTGGTTTTGGGATATGTTTAGGCACTTGATAGAAGTCTTAATTGGTTTAAGTGCATGGCCTAGTACTTAGGGCTTGCTCCCCTAACATCATAATCCCATAGCTAGTATGGGATCTTAGCCAATATGTACCAATTTCTAGAGTTTATACTTAGCTAGAGAACTAAATTAGTTATCCTTTTGGTGATTAAATCTAAGTAAGATAGTCAAGAAAGGGTAAGGTGATCCACTAGGTGATGAAATACTAGTTGGGACTTGTCTCAAGTGTGTTTTGATGTTTTGTTTTCCAAGTAGTTTAGTTTGTGTAACATTTTTGAACCATGATTAATTCATAATGCTTTTAATTAAACTAGGTGAGCTAAAATCAAGCAAGCAGTCGATAGTTGCACTTAATTTTCACCAAAAGTTTATTTTTTGATTTATTTGATTGAAGACAAGAAAAACTAAAATTATATTAAATGAAACATTAAAATTCAATCCTAATCTTAGGATGAATGCTCTTTTTTTTCTTTTTAGAAATTCAATAAAATTTAATTTTCTCAAAAATGCAACTAAAGCTTTTATTTTTTTTCTTTTTCTTTTTGTAAAGAAAGAAGCTTAATTTTTTAAGAATTCAAAGAAATGAATTTAACTAATGAAATTATAAATTTAATAAAACATCTAAGGACCAAATAAAAATCAAGGGTCCCATTGGGTATGCCAAAATGTTTATATCTAATTTTTGGTTTTTCTTAAGTGTGAAAAGAAGAAACTAGTTAAGAAAGGTGTGTAGAAGTATATATGTTGAATGTGTGTGTATTGAATTCAAATTTTTTTATAAATCCTCTTTTGTTAGGTAATATTTAACTTTAATAATAAATAACTACCATAAAATTTGTTGGCTAGACAATAGTTGAGCCAATTGCCTAGCATGAGCTACATCTTAGAAGTGAAAGCTTTCTAAGAGGTTGTCAATCTACATGCTTTTAAAACTTAAGTTTGTGATTACAAAGGAAAGATAATTTATTTAAAAATAAAAAATAACTTAATTTAAATACAATTCAATAACAATAAATAACTAAATTAAAACAAAAGAGTTAAGTGATTTTCAAAGAATGACTAAATAGAGCAACTAATGCTGAAAATTAGTCAAAACAAGGCTATGGTTTTGGTTTGGAAATTTAACAAGGGATTAAATAAAGGTGGTTTGTTTGGTTGATAAATGGTTAAGGTAGTAAAAATTTAAATATTCAAATTGGATAAGTTGTTGAATGTTTTATGAGGTAAGAAGGTAATTATTTAAGATGGAAAAAGGGGAAGAGAATAAGGAGGATGAAAGTGGCAAAGGTGTGAATGGATAAAAGATGGAAAGGGAGTAAATGGATTGAGATAATGAAATGACAAAGGGATAAAATGTATAAATGGGGATTAAGATATTAAAAATACAAGGGGATGGTAATATAAAATTTAATAAACAAAATCAAATGTTACCTTCCAAGATTGAAGAAGAATGTTGTTGTTGTTGTTGTTGAATATGTCTTGAGGTAATTTTGATAGAGCTTCATTGCTTTGAATTATTTTCCTTCAAGATGTGGATGACCTATAAAATGATGAAATCCTTAAAATACCCACAAAAATATGTTAATAACCAAATATTAACTTCCAACTTTAACCTTGGGAGAAGGAGAGGGGGGTATTTATAGCATTTGTTGTGAAGAATCATGTCAAAAGATGGAATAGTAGAAGTATGGCACCATTTTACATTTGTTGCATGAATGAGTCAAAATATGAGGTTGGTGGGATTCCCACCTTGATCATGGGTCTCCAAATTGGGTCGGTGTGTCTCTCACCTTGCACATGAATCTAATTTTCAATGGAAATCATGTACATGGGTCTAAATGAGGCCAAAGACTTTTCACCACCCTTTCTTGTCTTCATCCAATTACTTAAAGAGATGCCCCACAAAAAGTGGCACCATTTTTCATGTGGTACATGAATGATTAAAAATATGAGGTTGGTGGGATTCCCACCTTGATCATGGGCCTACCATTTGGGTTGGTGTGTCTCCCACATTTCACATGAATCTTATTTTGAATGGGAATCATGCACATGGATTTAAATGAGGCAAATGACTTTTCACAACCATTTCTTGTATTCATCTAAGAACCTAAAGAAATGGCACACAAAATTTGGCACCATTTTCATTGTGGGTGTATGAATGAGTCAAAATATGAGGGTGGTGAGATTCCAATCTTGATCATGGTTCTCCCATTTGGGTTAAAAAGTCAAAAAATGGGTGCCCTTTATCTTTTTGAAAGCACTAAAGAGGTAGGTATCTCATTTTGAAGGTCAATTTCATGTGTGAATTAAAAATACATGTTTAATGATGGCCCTAGAGGGTAAACTCAACATATTTCAAGGGGGCACCCTTGTGATGCTTAAATGAAGTCATTAAAAACATTGGGAAAGGATTCCAAGTGGGGTATGTTGTCCCACATCAAGCCACCTCACTTATAAGCCATGTCACTTGCCATATCACTTCCCAAATCACCTTATATGTCATTTTCCATGTCAAATGGCATTTCACTTGTCATGTCACTTACCATGTCACATGTCATGCCACTTATCATGTCATCATGAATTGTGATAGTGGGTCCCACAGTGAATAGTAATTTCAAATAGTATTTTGAATAGTATTATGTGAATAGTATAATAGTGATTTGGTTAGGTTAAGAGGGTTTAATTAAGTATTAAGAAGGTTTATGGGGTATTTAAGGGTTCTCGAGGGATTTAGTCATAAAAAACTATAAGTGTGTAATTTTCTAATGTCTACATTAACTTTCAGAGTCAATAACCCTACCATTCAATAAATGTGTCCCCCACAATATGAAAATATCCTTTTATAAAATGTGAGACATCACATAATAAAACATGGAAATTTTGATATTTTAAGTGTTTTTCATATGTCCATGCATATGAATTAAAATGTGTGCATATGCATATTATACACCTGAAGAATATATAATTGATGTCATATATCTAATTTCTAAATAGTTTAAATATTGTAAAACCTATAATATGTTATATAATTTGATCTTTAAATAATGTGAATCTTTGAAAACCTATTGTATATTATAAAATATTACCTTTGAATAAATTTGCATTTTTAAAATCCTTTACCTTTTGATAGAATCTATATTTTTAATTATGTCAAGTCTTTTGAAACCCATCTTTTAAATTTTTGAAAACTATAATCTTTCCCAACTTATTGAAAATAGTGAATTTTCTATAGGTAATTGTTAATTTTTAAAATAGAGAGGATAATTTATTGCATAAGCTAGAGAAATCATGTTAGGTTATAAAATAGGTAGAAGTGTGATTTCACAGTTTAGCAAAGGAAAAATCACTAGATAAGTAAGTGAATTCATTCAACTGAGAGAAGAATTTTTTGGAGTGAGTAAAATGATCAATCAAAGGTGAAATCAATGGAATTTATAGTGAAAACACTAAATTTAGTAGAACCTCTAATTCTGTATTAATGAAATATTTTCCATTTTAATAGAGTCTATTAAAAAATAGGAAAAAACATACCTTTATTATTTACTTAATGGTTGATACAGTTGGTTTCATCATTGTCAGCTATGTGAAAATGTGAGATAATAAAGGAGATTAATTACAAATGGTGGATTAAAATTAGGGATCATTAGGCTATGGATGGAGGTATAGTTGGTGTGGATCTTAGTGTAGAAAGCTAGTCAAAGACATAAATCATAATAAATGATAGTGAGGTTACACTATTGATATGGTATGATAGTGGTTTTGGTGAAGTCAACTATAATAAAATCATGTCCTTGAGCTATGTTGTCTTTGGGTACATCTGATGGTAGGTGATCAACAAATAAATTATTTAAGACCATGTGAGGGTTGCACTAGGAAAATAGAGGTGAGGACAAGGAAAGTGGAAAAATTGAACATTAATTGTTCATCATTTATATTTTATAAAAAGTGAATGCTCTGGTCAAAGGTAAGCATGTGATAGTATAGGCTTAAAACAATGGTAAATGATATTGCTTATGGATACCACACACCATTCAACTTTAGTTCATAATTACTAGAATTAAGAGAGCATATGGGTGATGTTCCTAACTTTCCCACCATGCCAAACTCTTCATTGTCTTCCCCTTCTATGAAAATAAATGATGAATCAACTATGACATCTATGAATGAGATAGTAATGATGCCTGAGATAGATCAGTTAGACAACCATGCCATGGATCAAGAGATCTATCACATTTTTCAATTAAAATTTTGAAATTATCTATGCCTTATTTTTATTTTTAAAGCAAAAATGAACCATATTGAGATTAAATGTAAAGTAATGGGAAAGAAGAGTAGAAGCTCAAATGCCCATCTTAATATTCAACACTTTTTTAACTATTTCCAAATCTACTGTAGAGTTTTTTTAATCCTAGAATTATTTGAGATGAAACCATGTAGATATCAGATAATGACCTAATGAAATAAAAGTGAAGACTATTGGTAGTGAGCATACATCAAACTCAATGGTAGAAGTGATGCTTTTACATGGTTATAGGAGTAGTGGTGGATAATGACAATTTTTGAGGGATCATTATAGATTGTTGGATGAGCAATTTATTAGAAATTGGTCATAGAAGGTGATAAAAAATAATAATAATAAATCTTCAACTAAATACCTAAATAAATACAAATATCCAACCAAATGTTTCATAGAGGATGAGGATCACTTGATCGTGAGTACAAGATAAGATAACTAGATGAATAATATCAGTCCTCAATCGATTAAAATGCATCAACATCAATATATCAATGTGAATTTAGATTTTATTCAACCAAATACTTGTTGAATATTTATAAGAATCCATAAAATTCATCAAGAATGAGGATGCACATGATGAAAACTCTTCCTCAATACAAAAATCCACAAGTAGAAGGATGGTTTGAAAAAAAATTGTGACTATGTAGTTAGTAAAGGAAGTGGTCATGTAATGTTGTTTGATTAGTTATGCCCTAAAAAGAGTTTTCATACTCCCAAAAAACTTCAAAGTATAATTTACTTGTATAACCTATACAAAAATAGAAAACTTCAACAATCGACTATGTAGATGTAGTGTGAATAATAATCCATATATTCAATGTATACTTAAATAAAATCCAAATCACACCATAAATAAATATGAAAACCAAAATAAGTAACGGATTCATGGATCTACTCTGATACCATCTAGGACAAACATAAGGAGTGCCTAATACATAGGTAAGAGAGGTTTGTTCCATGCAATAAATGATTTATTGCAAAAGATAACATAAGTGAAAGGAAATATTTTGAACAACAAAAAAAAGATTCATGAAAATATTTCTCACAAGAAACCAAATAAAAAACTCCCAAAATAATCTTAACTCCTAAGTGAGTGGGAGCATGACTAGAAACAAAACTAGTTTGGTAAAAGCCCAAACCACTAGCTAGTGTGAACACATCCACTCCAATAGGTACAACAAAACAAAGATCATCATAAACAAGGGTAGCCTAATAAAACCTTTGTAAACTAACAAGTTGATGATCATGTGGCTTTAAATCAGGTTGGTGAATCTAATACCTCAAACAATATAGTTTCAACCATCACAAGAGCCATGAAAAAGACTATTGATGCAACTCAAGGGATGGGTCATGTTACAAAAATTACTTATATTATTCCTAATGGGGATAATGATCAATTTTTTATCCCATTACCTTATAAAAACCATAATGTGGAGGTCAACAAAACTCACCAAGTATCTCAAATGTAAGATCATCAAGTTGCTACAAGTGTGCAACTAAAGATGGGTGTGTAGGAGGTAAAATCATTGAGGGGGGGGTGAATTAGTGATTCAAGATATTTCAAACTTCAATTTTAATCCTTTAAAACTCTTATTAAATTACCATAATCACTCATAAAACATACAAGAATCTTATAAAAATAAATAAGAAAGATGATGTAAGATCACATACATAACACAAGATCTACATGGGAAACCTTAGGGAATAAAACACACTCTTAGTCCTGTGAACACATGGACTACTTATCCTATAAGATTATTACAAATATGAAAACTATCACAAATATGATATCAAATATAAGCACCCACCCCTAAGTATGAACAAGGACACACTTATTCTAGATGTTGAGTACCCACACAACACTTTACGATATCAACAACTCCATAACTTCAATTGCATTTCAATCTGATTGGATAAACAATGTATAACACCTCCTTTTAAACTCATCACACACACTCAAAATTTCTCATTAATGCATCAAAACACCCTTTTTTAGATCACTCTAGGCTTCTTTGCTTATCATCAGTATACTATGTACTTCAGTCCATCCACTGAGCACACTCCCTCTGATCTCTTTCCTTCATTTTTATTTTCTTCTCTCTCAACACATCAACATCCTAGTCTAAAAACCATTACCTTTTCCTTCACTCTTTATAGAGTCTTCATGAATATCAACATATAGGTCATCTAAGATGTTTTACATATTTGAAAAACACTTAACATATGTCCATACACTCATTACATGTGAGATACACAATCTTCATAAGTTTCTCATTACTTTATTATCCCCAAATCACCATTAGGTATTGGTGAGACCTAAAACAATTAGGCCTTCATAATCACATGTTACATGTGACACTACTTGGATGACCTTCATCCTTTACCAATGCTTCAAACACATCAAACCTATCTCCAATAGCCCATTGCTCACTCTCATACGGGTCTATGCCACCTAGAACACTAACTCAACACTTTAACCTACCAATTAGTTCTCCTCACTCTTTAAGCCTTCATACACATAAAATAGTCTCAAAATATCCTTCTTGGGTCTCCTTGCTATCTCAAAATGACCACTCAAACTAGTCATATATAGTCAAAATATAGTCAAGATATTTTGACTCTCCATAAATGATCAAGGAAAAATCATGACAACCAATACCTTATTATAAACCTTTTATACTCATACAACCTCTCCATACCCATTTACTTATTCAATTCTGCTCAAAACTCTTCTAACTCACTTGTACAAAGTGGTCACTCAAACTGTCTATTGACTCCAACAAACACAGTCAACTTTTAAACATTTGTTCATACTAAAAATGGATTTGTCAAACCTCTAAAATCCTCACATATGGCTCTCATTGAGTATAAAACACTCTCCAATAGCTACTTAAACTATAAATATCAAAATACCATAAAAACAAATCAAACATCCTTCTCAAGTCACTTACAGAACATGGTCAAAACTTCAGTCAAATTTTGAGCTCAATATATGCAACTTAAAAACACTTAAATATTGTAATCAACTTTTTGGATTTTACTTGAAATCCTTTTCAAATTTTATTTTTAAACCAACAAGAAATTTATACTAGATCAAAAAATATTCATAAAATACTATAAGTTGGATTTTCCTTTGTTAAATTCAAATATCAAAGGTCACTGGTTAATGCAAAATCATCTAACACTTGTATTTATCTTTTTCTCCATAAAATATTGATTAAATATGCTCTATCAATATCTTTTGGAGGTTCCTAGCTTTAACTCCCATTTCTCTCCATTGATATTTAATCCTCACGTTCAAGATCATCATACTTGGAAGCCCCACATGCTTTTTGTGCACCTTACAATTAGCCTTAAATGATCTTTCACCACTTATCAACCCTACATACATACATTTTAACCATTCTATTGACTTATTAACTTAGTATGCATCATTGATATTTATTTTCACTATTTAATTCACTCTATTGATCTTGATCAGTTACTCAAACTCCATGAATGTGAGACATATCTTCATCACATTTATTCTTAGGAGATTTTATTTTTACACCAACAAGAAATTCATCCTAGATCAATAGATATTCATAAAATACTATAGACTAGTTTTTATTTTTCTAAATTCAAATATTAAAGGTCACTGGTTAATGAAAAATCATCTGACAGTTGTATTTATCTTGTGCTCCCTTAAATCTTGATCAAATATGTTCCATAAATCTCCTTGGGAGTTTTCAAGCTTTAACTCTCATCGCTCTTAGTTGATCTTTAATCCTTTCTTTCAATATCATGCTACTTGGCAGCCCTGCATGCTTTATACACACCCTATAGTCAGCCTTAAATGATATATCAACACTTGTCAGATTTGCATACCTTTTAACCATTTTATTGACTTATTGAATTAATATGCACCATTGATATTTCTCTTCATGGTTGAATGCACCCCATCGATCTTGACTTATTTCTCAAACTCCATGAATGTGACACATGTCTTCATCACATTTATTCTTAGGATCTTTGACTAATTACAATTTTTCTCACCATTGATCTCTATTTGACAAGTATAATGCTTTATATTATATCCCTATTTGGTCATATTAATTGCTTACCATAGATCTTTATCATCCAATTAAAAACTCGCCATAGATCTTCAATATCACAAAATTGGATAAGTATGGGAACTTAGTGAACTCTATCTGAGAAGCCAACTTTGCATCTTAATAACTTTTACCACACATATCCTTATTTCTCATGAAACTTGGACCACATGATCTCCTCTCATATGGGAATCCATCCATATATCAAGTTGCTCTTGAAACCTTCACATGTGTGAAATTTGATGTCATCAAAATAATTACTCAACCTTGTCTATTGTTGACACCTAAATATGTACCATAAGGTACTCAAAGTGTTTAATAAACACTTATCATCTTAGAATTCAAAGAATTTAGAGCATGAGTTATAGTTTGTGATAATCCTATCAATGATGGTGAAATAGAGGTAAAATAAATGACTGTTTCATAATATTTATATTAGTTGGTGGTTGAGAACCACTATGGCCTATAAATATTTGCAAATAATAATATGATCTATGATAATTAAGGTGAATTATGCTCAATTATCAATCTATATCTAAACTAAGATGGACATACACAATGAAGATTTAATCTAAAGAGAATTGGCTAAAAAACAACCAAAAGGAAGGGTAGGGTATAGAGAAAATATATTACTACTAATCTTCATTTTGTAAATTATGACAAAGTTCAAATATTCTCCAATCAGGCACTTAAAATTGATGTATGATATGAAATAGCTTAAGTTTTAATCTTTACACACACCATACATAATTCTAATAAAAGTGAAAATAATGAAAATAATAACCAAGCTTACTTAAAAGATTTACCCTTACAAGTAGATAACTGATGCACATTTCAAAATACAAAGCAAATAAAATGAAGTAAACTAGAGAACCTTTAGTTATCCTATCATAATCACAATTTAACAATTTTTAATTCAAAGGTACACACCAAGAGTCTACAAAAATTATTCAAATCTAGAATTCAGAATAGACATGTGAGAGAGAAGCCATATAATAATTCATAGAAATGAGATGAGACAATATTTTTAGAATTCTCTACTTGCATTAGTTGCACAAAGTTTACACTAGTTTTCTAGCTCAAAAAATCAATCGTCTTTACAATAGATTATACTCTTTTTATATAATACAAGGAAGTATGTCAACCAATCATATCAAATTACATGTGTACAAGTGTAAAAATAATTGTCCTTTCTACCAAAGTTCCATAATACACTAGACTTTCCAAAATGCACTGACCCAAAGGCAAATGTGCTTTTAAGTTGCACATGCATCTATAAAAGAATATTCTATTTCAAAATTTTACAATGTTACTATAAAGAGAATATTCATAATTAACTTTTGTTATGGGGTTCTTGTGCTGATGGAGTCCCCTATTATTATTGCCTTCCCTACAAGATTGTCAATTGTCCAAGGCCTCAATCTTATCAACCAATATGGCCATGGCCATATTGAAATGTGACTTGATGATATTTATAAAATTTGGGACTAGATTCTTGAGCAAGGCCTTAATCAAGTCTTTCACCTAAAGATTTTGAGCTCACCATTGGCTAACTTCATCTTGTTGCTTTAGAGATTTGCTTCTTTATTTCTATTTGTCTATTCTTAATTGCCTTTAAAAAGATGAATAGGTCATCCATAGTATCCTTGAACTTATTTAATCTATCCTCATGAATTGATAAGATAAAAGACTCTTTCAAATTCTTATTTTCTTGTGATATGCCCTTGATCACTATTTACAACTAATTATTTTGATGTTGGGCCACTTCAAGGATCATCTCCTAAAACATCTTATCTTATCCTAGAATTTTCCCTACCAATGGAGAAATACCAATAAAAGGTTCAATCTTATAAAAGGTGAACTATTCACCTTCAACCATGGCTTTCTTCTCAATTGCTCTCTCTATGTTGGCCATCTCTAGGTTGAACTAAAATCCCATTGATGATTCTATCACTTGAGGAGTAGGGATCTCAATTTGTGCTCCACTAAAAGTTCTAGGAGAATCCATCTGTGTCCCAATCACCGCACCAAGGGTAGCCATGCATCTTTATTTTTCTTATTATTGCAATGCCACAATCTAAGGCTTGAGTTCACCATGCACATGGATGTTAATAGAATTTGTAATAGACTAATGGTGGTGCATGGTTGGAAACTTTAACAACTTGACATATATGAAGTATTTCATAATAGAGGGACCATAAATTAGATTATCATAACTAAAAAAGCTTATTTCACTCCAAGGTTGAGTGAAATAAAATTTTAGCTTCTTACCTCCTACTTTAACTAGAGCTAGCTCAACTTTCCTTTTGGGTTGGGTTGCAATAGGAACTATGTCCAAAACCATTTCCTTCCCCTTTTCTTCTTCTATTTCCTCAGTATTTTGAGATTGAGGTTCTTCCATTTTTACTTCTTCATTTAACTAGGGTTTAATGCAATTATGTCAATTTCTTCAAATTGTGACTCTAGTTCTTTAAGCAGTGTTGAAGAGGATTCTCTTCAATGGGTCTCTTATCCTTAGGTCTCTTTTCATTTGGCCTTGGATTAGCTTGAGTCTTAGGATCTTGTGTTAGTACTTGTGGTTATGATGGAGGGGGTCTAGAGGATGGACTTGGTAGTAAATGATATTGTCTAGGCCCCATCTGTCATAGATCTTTAGATGCTTTTTGGTTTCTTAATAACATAACCTCTAGCTTATTGTTTAGTTTCTTCAATATTACTAACACCTATATGAAGGAAGATGACTTAGTGTAAAAGTGGTCATAGACACTAGGGAGATGTTCATAAGCCATATTGACTTGCTTTACCTTCAAAGTTTTTGTGACCTTTCATAGGGGTGCCATTGTCTCATTTCATCAATCTGTAGATTGAAGGGGGACTTGTGCCTAGAGATAGTCTCTACATGGTCCCAATTTTGGAACACAATCCTATTAATAGGTAAAGGAAAGGAATGGATTATTCCTTTGTTTTTGGTTTTACATATGTTATCTATGCCATGGAATGATTTGTATGCCACTTCCTATTCTACCAATTTTGTGGCTACATGGAATAGTAACCTAAGGGGTTAGATCATAGTTCCTTATATCTAGATTGTAGTGTAATTTAGATATAGCCAAATTTCATCAATGAGCTCAACATACTTCTTGATCAATGGGCTGAGCCTCATCATAGGGATCCCTATAATGGCTTAACCTAAGGCTGGGTATACATAGTTATATATGAACTAAATATGGTCTATGTACTTAAATATATGTAATTTGGAATAATATTTGGAGATTGTTTGTCTTCCATTAGGTGACCATTATTTTATGCTGGGCATTTTGGTTGTGGCTAGCAAGGCATCCAAAAGATAATACATCATATATAAATTATTGCTAGATTTCTTCTTAATTATATAGAATTGTTGTTACAAGCAGATATTGATCATCTCTCCAAGAGGGGGAGTAAGTCCTTTATCAACCATGAAATACATAAAAGGGACCCAAATTTTGTTAACATAGGTAGTGAAGGGGTTTCCAAATTATAAATGTCATAACTATCCTAATACCAACCCTAAATTGGTAGATTGGGATCCTTCCACTTAGGTCAGAGACTACTTGTGTTCTTGAATATAACTATGGGGTAAGGATGTTTTTTAGGTCATTTTTATTGGACCATTCTCTAATTGTGGGTGATTCCACCTTATGCTTGGGTATCTTTTAGTACTTATCAAAGGTAGTAGGGTAGATATAAGAACAATAACAATAATTTTACAATTATGAACAATTCTGTCTTGATCAAATTTTCAATCTTTAAAAATAAGAACAATAACATTGATGTAATGTAATACCTTTAGCTTTGTTGTCACATAGTCATGACTTATCATTTGAATGGTGACTAGGTCATAATATCTCTGACTGATTGATGTAATTTTTTCACCCTCTCTTGTAATGGTTGGAAGCTCCTCAATGGTCCAAAAAAACTCGAACCAGTTATTATATCCTATGTTCAAGGCCACAACATCAAATCCAATATATTTGAAGACTCTCCCTTGTAAATATGTGGTTAGGTAGAGTTTTGTGTCCTCTTTGTGTTGTTTTCAATCCACCATGACTATGATTTTGAAAAATTTACTCACTAGTGATCTATAGTTTGCCTCTGGTTCAATTTGCACTTACTCAAATGGCAGTTTGACTCTCGCAGTCTTGATTATGGTTAATCTAGGTCAAATTAGGGATTTTGGATATGCTATGTATTTTTTTACAAGTATTTTTTGAGCTTTAATGGTGATGGATTTTATAATTGAGTCAGTTTGTGCCTTAGATTTGATTTGGACCTTATCATTTATACCTTTGATTTTTTGAGCCCATAAAATATTTGGTTTTATCGCTTCTTACCCATGTGGAATAATTGTGGCATATATATGTCACTTTTCATGGTAGATTATTCATTAATGTTTAAAAATATGACCGATGCCATTTAAAATCTACCTTTTTTCTTAATCTATTGGATGGTTTTGCGTGGATCAATGTGAATCATTGATCTTGATCCCAAGAGTTGCATGCCATTAGCAATTATTTTTACTAGGCTCTAAGGTTACACCACTTGGCAGTCCTATAGGCCTAATGAGATATGTGCCTTATCAACCTTTCCAGATAATGCATTCTAACCATGTGGTGATTCTATTCTTGTTGAGGGCTCTATTGAAATTTTGACTTTGGATATGCTCTGTCAGATCAATCTCATTTGAGTGAACATGAGTCATAGATATTGTAAAGGTGCACGATGTTTAAGTTAGAGTCAAGATACATAAGTAACTTAGGTTAAAGACTTTAGACTATATTTTTATTTCATGCTAATAAACATAAAATAAACCTTAGGCTAAAGTATTTAAGCTAGGTTTAAAACATATTAAAAAGGGGACCCCAAATAATAAAATGGACTAATGTAAGGTTTTTAACCTAAGATTTTTTTATATTAATAAATATGATAAAACTTTACGGTAAAAAATTTAGGTTAATTCTTATAACAATAGGACCCTACATTAGTTATATCGAGCCAATAAAATAGACTAGATGACCATGGGACATATATGGACCAAGCATAAGATTTTAGACTAAGTTTTGGTCAAATGTTTAAAAACATGACTAAATCTTATGGTGATATTTAAGGTAAGTCCATGGTGTTTAAAATCACTCCCATGTATATTTAAACTTAATTAGAAGGGTCTAAGGTTGAAACATGGCTTTAAATAGATCTAATTAATCTATGATGGGTAAAAAAGCTACTAAAAGATCAATTTTAAAATTAAAGCACATAACCCTAAGCATGTTTATTCTCCAAATGAGATTGGTTCTTGAGCTTGAATTTTGATAGTCTCAAAAAAATCAATGATGGCCTCATGGAAATCATTTAATAGCCATCAAAATGTCAAATTTACACTCATGAAATACAATAGGTCTCATAGGAACTTTGAATCGATACACATCCTTAGATTGATCTTACCTGAGTAAACAGAGGTCATCGATTCTAATCTAGGTAGTTGGATGTCATTGGATCCTACAATCATGAAGGGATTAAGTGAGCTTGGGATCATTTAGAATTTAGACCATAGTATAACATAAGTATTTAACACATGTCCTTAAAACATAATAAAATAAATACCCTAAAAATAATTAATGTCATAACATATGTTTTATCCTAAGGTTTTATTATATGGATAAATATAATAAAAAACCTTAGGGTAAAACTTAGGCTAAGTCTACATTATAACAAAAAGGACCCATTTTGATCAATGATGATCTAACTCCATTAGATCTTAACATCCATGTGAATGTGGATCGTTGATCTTGATCTGTAGAGATGAGAAGGATTGGATATAAGGATTAGGTCTTCAACTTCTTAGGTCCTCCTCACTCCATCTGATCAATTTGGCCTAATTAAATGTGGGTCATTGATCTTGAAAACAAGCACATGATTTAAGTCAAGGCTTGGAGACATATAACATTTAGGATAAAGTCTTAAGACTAAGGTCTTTTCTATGTTGATAAATATGAAAAAGGATTTAAGAGTAAGACATTAATCTAAGTTAATAATATATGAAAAGGACCCTATGTATAAAAAGTTAGACCATATTAAAATAATAGTGGACAAATGACTTGGGATATAAAATAAACCTAGTATATAATTTTTAGACTAAGGTTTGGTCATGTTGAAAAACATGACTAAGCCTTAGTATAAAAATTTAACTAAGTCCATAGCATATTAAAAAATTTCCCACGTAATTTTTTTCCCACCAAATTTGAATTAGAATGAGGGGTCTAAGCTAGGGTTTCTAAATGAGGCTTTTAGGAAGATTGAACATGGATTTAATTTGACTTTTAGTAGGGCAAAGGCTAGTAAAAGGTTAGATTAGGATAAAATCATTAAAATTATGAAACCCTAACATTATCTACCTCCAATGGACATCTATTAGACCTGTATCCTAAAATAAGAAAATTCAAATTTAAAGCAGTGCCATGAACAAGCAAACAAACTAGAACATGGTGTGAATGATATTCAAATACAAATAATGTGAAAACATAGTAATGATCATATTAAATGGATTTTCAATTTTAAAGTATAAATTTGTATAATTTTAACACAAGGGTCCCTAGTTCTTAGAAATGGGGGTATGTTGACCTCAACAAATGGTGAATTTATGGGGAAACATATCAATATGTTAGAATTTAGAGACTTTTTTTGACACAAATAAATAGATTAATTATTCCACTTGATCAATGCCATTATCAAGATCAATTCATGGTTAAAATAAACCTTGCATCTACATAATTAGGATTAGACATCAAAACCTAGCCATGTTGTGTGTGTGTTTTGATTCCACTTACTATTTTCCATGGGATTTATGGGACAACTTCCAAGTTTCATATATTCAATCATTAACATTGACTTACATCATGTTTGGATTTTCATTGAGAACCATACTTTATCTCAGGGAGGGATTGGGCATTGATCTGTTGTTATCCAAGCATTCATAGTCTTGATAGATAAACCTTTGGCTCTGTTCAAGGCCTTACTCCATTGCCATCTAGGTGTCTATAGCCTCAATGGAGATTACCAAAATTACCTTTGCTTGGAAACCTCTTGATTTTGTAATAGGCTTTAATTTTTGTAGTTTTTAGATTATTTTGGCTTTTTAGTAAAGGTTGGGAACCAAGTTAGCCAGGCTTAGAGATTTGGTCAAATGTTTAGTATTTAATGAAATCACTTATGATTGTAACCTTTATCCCAAGAAAGGATGTTTATCAAGTGTAAACATGCCTATGCCTTGATAATTTAAACTTTCATCCTATATGTGTAATTCTTCAAACCATGTTTAGATTAAAACAATGTTTAAGTTATTATAGATTATTTAACCTATCCTTCAGTCCTTGTTAGTTTCTTTAAATTATAACCATCAAGCTCATATCTCCAACCCATGTTCAACATCTGTATGAGATTCATACTTCTATTTGTGAACTATTGAGTTCCTAAGTAATCAAGCTGAATTTAAACTGAAGGTTTCCAAAAGGACCTATTAGAAGCATAGGACAAAGTAGAGAAAGCAAACACAAAAAATATAAAGAAAATAACTAAGAATACAAAGTTAAATAAAACAAATATATACAAACATATATATAAACAAGAGATAGGAAGGAAAACATTGAAATAAACGAATCTAGCATACCTACTCTATCTTTAATTATTCTTATAGTTTACTCTTGAAGGCCCCATAGGGAGCAAAAAAAATTAATACTTAAGGTACTGTCCATTGGTGGGAAATGTGAATTCATCCATTTTTAGGTCTTTCACATTGAAGGTGTTGTTTCCATGTGTCTCAATAATTTGGTAGGGACCTATCCACAAAGTTGTAAACTTCTCGTGTTTACAATTAAGCTCAGATGCCTTGTCCTAAATAAAAATTAAGTTTCCTTACACCTTTATCTTTGATTGATTATCAAACTAAATTTTCACTATGGTTTGGTGCCTTCTAAAGTTGGAAAAATCCTCTACTCTAACATATTCCATCTAAACAATGTCCAATAGTCTTGAATTTGAAAATTGTTGATCATCCTCCATGTACTCTTGCATGAACATGTATGTTGTTAGCTTGAGTGTAATGGGGAATATGGGTTCTTGGCCATCTACCAGTAAGAAGGGTGATAATTTGAGATCCTATTTTAACCTTGCTCTTGGCCATCAAATGTTTAGTATTCAATGAGATCACTTAACATTTTTAAACTTTGTTCTCATGAAAGAAATTGGATGGTCACATCCATCAATTTTCTAAGTTAAAACTGCAACAATAGTATGATCAGAAGCAAGGGAGTAAAGGTAAAAGTATTTGGAGAAATATGGACTTATCAAAACTAGAGCTTGTCAAATTACCTCCTTGATGTCCTTAAAGGCCTTCTTGGTTTCTTCATTCCATGAGATTTTGGCATCTTCTTTTAGCATATCATTCAATGGTTTGATAATTTCTATAATGAAAAATATAAACTTTCTTATAAAGTTAATTTTGACATATAATGATTTTAGTTCTTTCCTAATATTAGGAGGCTCTATCTCTGATATGGAATCTACTCTATCTAGATCTCTAGATATTCCCTCCTTAGCAATGATATAGCTTAACAAGTTTCCCTTAGTAACACTAAAAGTACTCTTTTTTGGGTTGAAGGAAATCCCATGCCTGCACCTTTTAAATACCTACTATAAATGTATGATGTAGTCCTCCCTACGTTTTTAAAAAATAGTTAGATCATACATGTATATAATAATGCATTTACCTACTAGACCTTGGAAAGCATGATCCATGGTCCTTTGAAATGTTGCCCCTACATTGATTAGTTTGAATGACATCATCTTGTATGTAAATGTTCTCCACTTGGTAGTAAAATTAGTCTTCATCTTATCTTCTTGATTTACCATTACTTGGTTATACCCAAAAAATCCATCAAGAAGGGACATTATAACATAACTAGAAAATCTTTGTATAACTTGATCTAGAGAAGGCATACGATAGTTGTCTTTTTTAAATGACTTATTTAGATTCATAAAATCAATACACATTCTTATTTCACCATCCTTTTTCCTAACTGGTACCAAATTGGTGACCCAGGTAGAGTGCCTAATGGGAAATACAGTCTTTACATTTAACAATTATTTAGCTTCTTTAAAAATTAGAGGTTTTAAAATAGGGTTGATAGGCATATGCTTTTGTCTAAAAGGTTTGCAATTTTTCTTTGAGGGTATGGTATGGGTGATGACTCTTGGATCAAAAATCTTCAAGTCACCATAAGACCATGCTATTATGTCCTTATAGTTTTTCAACAAGTCTTTGGATTTTTATCTTCAATGCTCATATATGTTCTAATATTAAATAGCTGAGGTTGATCTTGAGGTCCAAGATCAACTTCCTTAAAATCCTTTCCACTAACTTTTTGATTCCTAGGTTCTCAATTAGCTTATCCTAATGTAATAACCTCTCCAAGGCAATCATGCCTTTTAGAATTTTATTATTATTTAGCTAAATGACTTTGTTATCAAATATACTATCCTCTTTAAGAGTATTCTCATTGTCCTCATCTGTGACATGGACCTCAAATACTCTTGAGTTGGTAATGAAATCTAGGATCTTTTATTCATCAATTAAAATCTACACATTGTTTATTTTATCCAAGACCAAAGGGCATGAAACCATAACAATGCAATATTTTGGAGAGTCATGGTTTGTCATAAGACTGGTTGCAACTAAGGCAAGCTCATCAGCAACCTTGTTCTCCTCTCTAAGGACGGAAACAATGTTGAATGCATCAAAATATTCTAGTTAATCCTAGACTTTGAACTTATATCTCTTGAGATATGAGAATCTACACTGGTATTTACTCTTCACCTAATTTATTACAAATTTTGAGTCACCATGAACCAAGAGTTCCTTAATTGTATGCTTAATGGAAAATTGTAATCCTAGAATCAAAGCTTCATACTCTACAAGATTATTTTTATAAGGAAACTAAAGTCTATAATCAATTTTTAGTTCTTTCCCAATAGGATAGGTTAGAACAATCCCCATTCTAGATCTAGAATTACACCTAGCACCATCAAAATGTAATTTCCAAATTCCAAGCAAAGCATGAGAATTCTTATAAATGCATACCATAGAAGTCTCAAGAGTATACACTCCTAATTCAAAATCCATCATGTCGATCTCATTAGAGTCCAACATGTTAATCTTTTCATTCACAATGTTATATTCTATGATAATGTGCTTCATCTAAGGCACTCTTTCCACTCTAATATGATTTGGTACTCTTTTCCATGCCATCCAAACATATCAGTAGTCAGTGGACATATATCCATTTAGGTCATGTGTCCATTCTCTACTTAATATTATCCCATAAGAATCAATAATGTCCACCACCTATATGTCAATAAAATGTTGGACCCTTGTCTTAGAGGCAAGTTGCATATGAACATTTGATAATTCCCCAATTACATTGACTCTATATTTATCTAAGTAACAATTCTATCAGATTTAATAAGAGTCAAGCCAAGTTGTTTACAAATATCTATTGGCATAATGTTTGTGGATGCACCAGAATCTAATAAACAATTATATAAATTCTTACCAAACATTCTGAAAGTAAGTAGGAAAGGTGGGGATATAGTTTTAGCTTTATACGTAGCAAAATTGACATTATTAGTCTTTGGTGGTCTACCAAGATTTTTAAATAAGGACTCCAACAACATATCTCTTTGCTCAGTGATCTATGTCAATTCATGTAATGTAATGTTAGCCTTAATTTTCTTCATGTCTTCCATAATATTATACCTAGTTTTATTGAAAGAATTTAATGCATCAGTACTATGTTTAGAATTGGTTCCCTTTTTAGGCTCTAGGTCATTATCTAAGGTAGTATTTGAAGTAGTGCTGAAGTTATTTGGAGTTGTTCAATTAGTCAGGGTCTGCTTCTTTTCTCTATTCCTTAGAGGTTAAGTCTTCTTCAAAAATTGATGAAAATCATCAACTTCTTCAAGCATATCATCGGGTTCATTATCTTCTTAGAAAGGGAAGTCAAACTTCTTCACCATGATGGGTTGGTTAGTAAATTTAGTTCTTAATGTACTTGCACCATTATCTTTGTTAAGAACCACTTCAAATGTATCCAAATATTCTTGAAAGTCCTAAAAATCTTTACAAAATTTAATGAAATATATCTCACAATGTCAAGAAGTGAAATATACTTTAAAGTAATTAGGTAAAGGAATATGGAGTAAAATATGACCTCAAATGTTTAGTATTCAATGAAATCACTTAACATTTTTAAAGTTTGTTCTCATGAAAGAAATTGGATGGTCACATGCATCAATTTTGTAAGTTAAAACTGCAACAATAGTATGATCAAAAGCGAGGGAGTAAAGGTAAAAATATTTGGAGAAATATGGACTTATCAAAACTAGAGCTTGTCAAGTTACCTCCTTGATGTCCTTAAAGGCCTTCTTGGTTTCTTCATTCCTTGAGATTTTGGCATCTTCTTTTAGCATATCATTCAATGGTTTGATAATTTCTATAATGAAAAATATAAACTTTCTTATAAAGTTAATTTTGACATATAATGATTTTAGTTCTTTCCTAATATTAGGAGGCTCTATCTCTGATATGGAATCTACTCTATCTAGATCTCTAGATATTCCCTCCTTAGCAATGATAGAGCTTTACAAGTTTCCCTTAGTAACACTAAAAGTCCTCTTTTTTGGGTTGAAGGAAATCCCATGCCTACACCTTTTAAATACCTACTATAAATGTATGATGTAGTCCTCCCTACTTTTTAAAAAAATAGTTAGATCATACATGTATATAATAATGCATTTACCTACTAGACCTTGGAAAGCATGATCCATGGTCCTTTGAAATGTTGCCCCTACATTGATTAGTTTTAATGACGTCATCTTGTATGTAAATGTTCTCCACTTGGTAGTAAAATTAGTCTTCATCTTATCTTCTTGATTTACCATTACTTGGTTATACCCAAAAAATCCATCAAGAAGGGACATTATAACATAACTAGAAATCTTTGTATAACTTGATCTAGAGAAGGCATACAATAGTTGTCTTTTTTAAATGACTTATTTAGATTCATAAAATCAATACACATTCTTATTTCACCATCCTTTTCCCTAACTGGTACCAAATTGGTGACCTAGGTAGAGTGCCTAATGGGAAATACAGTCTTTAAATTTAACAATTATTTAGCTTCCTTAAAAATCATAGGTTTTAAAATAGGGTCGATAGGCATATGCTTTTGTCTAAAAGGTTTGCAATTTTTCTTCGAGGTTATGGTATGGGTGATGACTCTTGGATTAAAAATCTTCAAGTCACCATAAGACCATGCTATTATGTCCTTATAGTTTTTCAACAAGTCTTTGGATTTTTATCTTCAATGCTCATACATGTTCTAATATTAAATAGCTGAGGTTGATCTTGAGGTCCAAGATCAACTTCCTTAAACTCCTTTCCACTAAATTTTTGATTCCTAGGTTCTCAATTAGCTTATCCTAATGTAATAACCTCTCCAAGGCAATCATGCCTTTTAGAATTTTATTATTATTTAGCTAAATGACTTTGTTATCAGATATACTGTCCTCTTTAAGAGTATTCTCATTGTCCTCATCTATGACATGGGCCTCAAATACTCTTGAGTTGGTAATGAAATCTAGGATCGTTTAGTCATCAATTAAAACCTACACATGGTTTATTTTATCCAAGACCAAAGGGCATGAAACCATAACAATGCAATATTTGGAGAGTCATGGTTTGTCATAAGACTGGTTGCAACTAAGGCAAGCTCATCAGAAACCTTGTTCTCCTCTCTAAGGATGGAAACAATGTTGAATGCATCAAAATATTCTAGTAAATCCTAGACTTTGAACTTATATCTCTTGAGATATGAGAATCTACACTGGTATTTACTCTTCACCTAATTTATTACAAGTTTTGAGTCACCATGAACCAAGATTTCCTTAATTGTATGCTTAATGGCAAATTGTAATCCTAGAATCAAAGCTTCATACTCTACAAGATTATTTTTATAAGGAAACTAAAGTCTATAATCAATTTTTAGTTCTTTCCCAATAGGATAGGTTAGAACAATCCCCATTCTAGATCTAGAATTACACCTAGCACCATCAAAATGTAATTTCCAAATTCCAAGCAAAGCATGAGAATTCTTATAAATACATACCATAGAAGTCTCAAGAGTATACACTCCTAATTCAAAATCCATCATGTCAATCTCATTAGAGTCCAACATGTTAATCCTTTCATTTACAATGTTATATTCTATGATAATGTACTTCATCTAAGGCACTCTTTCCACTCTAATATGATTTGGTACTCTTTTCCATGCCATCCAAACATATGAGTAGTCAGTGGACATATATCCATTTAGGTCATGTGTCCATTCTCTACTTAATATTATCCCATAAGCATCAATAATGTCCACCACCTATATGTCAATAAAATATTGGACCCTTATCTTAGAGGCAAGTTGCATATGAACATTTGATAATTCCCCAATTACATTGACTCTATATTTATCTAAGTAACAATTCTATCAGATTTAATAAGAGTCAAGCCAAGTTGTTTACAAATATCGGTTGGCATAATGTTTGTGGATGCACCAAAATCTAATAAACAATTATGTAAATTCTTACCAAACATTTTGAAAGTAAGCAGGAAAGGTGGGGATTTAGTTTTAGCTTTATACGTAGCAAAATTGACATTATTAGTCTTTGGTGGTCTACCAAGATTTTTAAATAAGGACTCCAACAACATATCTCTTTGCTCAGTGATCTACATCAATTCATTTAATGTAATGTTAGCCTTAATTTTCTTCATGTCTTCCATAATATTATACCTAGTTTTATTGGAAGAATTTAATGCATCACTACTATGTTTAGAATTGCTTCCCTTTTTAGGCTCTGGGTCATTATCTAAGGTAGTATTTGAAGGAGTGCTAAAGTTATTTGGAGTTGTTCAATTAGTTAGGGTCTACTTCTTTTCTCTATTCCTTAGAGGTTAAGTCTTCCTCAAAAATTGATGAAAATGATCAACTTCTTCAAGCATATCTTTGGGTTCATTATCTTCTTAGAAAGGGAAGTCAAACTTCTTCACCATGATGGGTTGGTTAGTAAATTTAGTTCCTAATGTACCTGCACCATTATCTTTGTTAAGAACCAATTCAAATGTATCCAAATACTCTTGAAAGTCCTAAAAATCTTTAAAAAATTTAATGAAATATATCTCACAATGTCAAGAAGTGAAATGTACTTAAAAATAATTAGGTAAAGGAATATCAATAGGATTTATATCCATTGTTTTCTTTTCAATAGATGACCCGTTATTGTTATTATTATTGCTGGGCCTACTGAGCCTTTGGAAATAAAAGTTACTACCTGAGATCTCTCTAGTATTACCAACTTATTTATATAGATGAAGAAAATGAGTGCTTAACTTATGGACCATACTTAAGATATAATCATTTTCATTCTTGGGTGCCTCAAAATGATGAACCTGATTATTATTAGTACCATTGGTTGCTACCAAGGCATTTTGATCACTAGGGTTGAATCTATTAGCAAAAACATTCAAGAATCCCATGTTTTGGTTAGGATGAGCATGATTTATGGGTAATTGGTTCAAAGTAGGTATGTTTTGATTATTATTTGGGAAGACACTCAAGGTAAGCAAATGTGGGTTGACGTAAGGAATTGAGTAATCCCTCTTACCTTGAGGATGCATCTGATCACTAATGATCACTAATTTAGAATAGGCTAAGGCTAGACTATGCATAGATCTATGCACCCTCTTTATGAAAATAGAGGCCATGGGATCGAAAACATCTTTATAGATTTTTAGAGCTAAGGTGTCATTGGGATTGAAAGGGTATATGATCTAGCTATACATATTTTGGAGCCTAGCATTAAATTATCTTATAGGTTTATTTGCATCCCTTTTGATTACGGTGAATTATTGGTACAAAACACAAGGACTAATAATTTTTCCAACTTGTTCAATGAAAAAATTGTTAAAGCAGTCCCAACTATTAATGTAATTTTTAGGTAAATTTCAAACCCATTCATACACAACATATTTAAAAATATAAGGAAATATCCTACATGGTACATCCTCATGGACCACATTTAACAATCTTAATTCACCTTTGAATGACTTAATATGTTCCTCTATAGTTAAATTGTTATTAGGACTAAATATTGGAAAATATTTCTTAGAGTTATGGGGAAGGTCATGTACCACACCTAGCACATTGATAGAAGAGCCACCCATCCAAGACATACCTTTATTGGGTTTTAATACGTGAGCACCCTAAATTGGTGAAGTTGGTAGAGACTTTGAAAGCCTTCACTTACCTTTGTCCAACCTAGCTATTCTATGGACTTCTAGTTCAAGCAAAGGTAGACTTTTCTATGAATGTGACCTCATTTATATTTTGGGTAATTCCATCTCAAGAATTTTTAATCATGTTTTAAATATTATGTGTCAATCCTATCTTTGTAAATAATAATGAATATAAATAAACAATAAGCAAGTTATTCAAATATTCATATAAAGGATGATAAAAGATGGCAATATTTAATCAAGTTATCTAAAAAATGTATCCAAATATGTAACTAAGATTGATGTTTACACCTTTTAATATTGAATTAACTTAATTGAGAAAATTATCTAAGAAATTTTTATCAAAACAACTATTACTAACCTCAAACTTTTTGTGTTCACAATTCTAAATCTATCTTTACCACAATCTAGTATATATTTTCAAAGAATGTCAATCTTTATCTAAATAAGCACCAAAACCAGTCTAAAACTATGAATATCATCAGCCTTTATATGATTATGATAAAATAAACACATATATTCAAATATTAAAGTGATACTTAAACATAATTCACAAAAACCAACAAAGATACTACAAAATCTACAAAGAATTAGCCCTCCTTCCAGTGCCACTAGAGTTTGCCCTGTTGATGCCTAAATATGTACAACAAGGTGCTTAGATTCTTTCAGAAACACTTATCATTTTAGAATTCAAATAATTTAGAACAAGCATTATAGTTTGTGATAATATTGTTATCGATATTGGAATAGAGGTAAAACAAATGACTATTTCACAATATTTATATTAATTGGTGGTTGGGAGCCACCATGGCCTACAAATATTTGCAAATTAGAAGATGTTATATGTTAATTAAGGTGAATTATGCTCAAATATAAGTCTAAATCTAAGATAAGATGGACATATATAATTAATCTTTAATCTAAAGTGAATTTGTCAATAAAGAAGCAAAAGGAAGGGTAGGACAAAGAGAAAATATGTTATTGTTGATCTTCATTCTAGATATTATGACAAATTTAAAATATCCTCCAAGAATGTACTTAAAACTAATGTATGATATGAAACATTGTAAGATCAAATATTAACACACACCAGACATACTTCTAAGGGAAGTGAAAATAATGAAAATAAGAACCAATCTTACTTTAAATAATTATCCTTACAAGAAGATAGTTGATGCACATCTACAAATGTAGAGAAAATAAAATGAAATAAGCTATAGAACTTTTAGTCATCCTAGTATAAGCACAATTTAACAATTCTACATTCAATGGTACAAAATAAGATTCTACAAGAACTATTCAAATCTAAAATTTAGAATAGATTAGTGAGAGAGAGAGGCCATATAAAAATTCACACAAATGTGATGAGATGATATTTTTAGAATTCTCTGCCTACATTAGTTTCTCAATGTTTACACTAGTTTCTTAGATAAAAAAATCCCTCTTATTTTCAATAGACAATACTCATGTTATATAATACAAGAACTTATGTTGATCATTCATATCAAATTACAAGTGTAAGGATAGATGTCTTTTCTACTAAAGTTATATAATACACTAGGCTTTCCAAAATGGACTGACCTAAAGGAAAATGTGCTTTCAAGTTGCACATTCCTTTACAAAGGAATATTCTATTTCAAAATTTTACAAAGTTACCACAAATATAATATTCATACATAATTTTTTCTTTGGGGTCCTTGTGCTAATATATTCCCTTGTTGTTGTTGCCTACCTTGCAAGATTGTCAACTTATAATGCTGCTCATTGATGAAATGAAGATCCACCATTAGCTTTAGGAAAAACTCATTTGCATGATCCTATAGGTCTTTAAGGTTCATTTCAACCCTCTCTATATCTTGTTTGATACCCCTGACATCTCTCATTTTCTCCTTGGATGATAGTAGTAAGCTCATGACTTTCCTATTAGCATATGATGTCTGGTTTTGCCCTTAGTTTCTTAATTTTTGCATGAACTAAAAGGTCTTGTGTTTTAATTCTTCATCAATTATGAGACCTAATGAGCTAAGGCTATGGGATCCTTTATCAATCAATCTAATATATATATATATATATATATATATATATATATATATATATATATATATATATATCTTCCATTTACTAAATGTCTTTATCAAGGTATTTTATTCTTTTGTACTAGCTATCTAGGGCCTCAATTTTGTCAACCAATATGGCCATGGTCATATTAAAATGTGCCTTGCTAACAATTCTAAAATTTGGGACTAGATTATTGGACAAGGCCTTAATCAAGTCTTTTACCTACAGACTTATAGCTTACCATTGGCCAACTTGGCTTGTTGATTTAGAGATTTGCTTCTCCATTTCTCTTTGTCTAGTCCTAACTGCCTTTAAAGAGATAAATAAGTCATCCATGGTGTGCTCAACCTTATTGAATATATCCTCATGAATTGATGAGATAGAAGATTCTTTTAAATTCTTATTTTCTTGAAATATGCCTTTGATCATTGTTTACAACTGGTCATTTTTATCCTAGGCAACTTCGAGGATCTTCTCCTTAAACATCTTATCTTGTCATGGATTTTATCATACCACTGGAGAAGACCACCAAAAGGTTCAATCTTCTAAAAGGTGAATTGTTCACCTTTAACCATGGCTTTATTCTCAATTACTCTCTCTATATTGGTCATCTTTGGGTTAAACCGAAATCCCACTAATTATTCTATCACTTGAGTTGTAGGGATCTCATATTGTGATCCACTTGAAGTTCTAGGAGCATCCATCTGTGTGCCACTCGACCCTCCAAGGGTAGTCATGCATCTTTATATTTCCTATTGTTTTAATGCCATAATCCAAAGATTGATTTCATCATCCACATGGATTTTAACATACTTTATAACAACCCATTGGTGATGCATAGTTGGAACCTTTTCCAACTTGCCATATATAAAGTATGACAAAATGGAGAGGCCATAAATTGGATTACCATTATTAAAAAGATTGATTTCACTCCAAGACTGAGTGAAATTCAAATTTATATTCTTTCCTCCTACTTGAACCAAATCTATCTCAACTTTCCTTTTGCATTGGGTTGCAACAAGAACTAATTCCAAAGCCACTTCCTTTCACATTTCTTCTTCTATTTATTCATCAATTTGGGACTAAGGTTATTCCATTTAAACTTCTTCTCCATTTAAATGGTAGGCACTATCCAGTGCCATCAAAGCATCTTCTACTATCCCCTCAAGGTCAAATGTAATTATGTCAATTTATTCAACTTGAGACTCTGCTTCTTTAGGTAGTGTTGAGGATGATGATACTTCATCAACTCTCCTCTCATCAAGTCTCTTTTCATCTAGACTTGGAGTAGTTTGAGTCTCAAGCTCTTGTGTTACTTATTATGGTTGTGATAGAGGGGGTCTAGAAGATGGACCTAATAGTAAATGATACTACTTGGGCAACATCTACCATATTTTCTTAGTTGGTTTATACTATGTCAACAACCTAGCCTCTAACTTAATCTTGATTTTATTCAATATTGATAAAACCTCTATGAAGGTATATCCTTTAATGTACAAGTGTTTATAGACACTAGGGTGATGTTCATAATTTATGTTGATCTAATTAGCCTTCAAATGTTTTTCAATGATTTCATAGGGGTCCCATTGTCTCATTCCATCAATCTATAGATTTAAGGAGGATGTATACCTAGAAATAGTCTCTACATGGTCCCAATTTTAGAAAATAACCCTACTAATAGTTTAAGGAAAGGAATGGAAGAGTCATTTCCTTTTACTTTTACATATGTTATCTATGCCATGGAATAATTGCTATGCCACTTCCTACTCCACCAATTTTATAGGTACATGGACTAGTAACCTAAGGGCTTGGTGCACAGTTAATTTGATTTAGATTATAGTGAAATCTCGATATAGAAAAATGTCCCTAATGAGCTCAACACACTTCTTGATCAATGGGATGAACCTCATCATAGGGATCCTTGTAATGGATTTAACTAAGGTTGGGTATACACAGTTGCATATGAACTAAATGTGGTCCCTATACTTGAATATATGTAGTTTAAATTAATACTAGGGTATTATTTGTCTCCCATCAACTGATCATTATTTTATGTTTTGGATTTTAGTGGTGGTTACCATGATATACAAAATATAAGACATCATATAGAAATGGTTACCTATTTTCATCTTCATTATAGAGAATTATTATTTCAAGTAGATATTGATCATCTCTCCAAGAGGGGGAATAGGTCCTTTCTCAACCATGAAATACACAAAAGGGACACAATTTTTGTTGACATAGGTGGTGGAGGGGTTTTTAGACAATATATTCAAGAATGTCATAATTATCTAACACCAACACTAAAGTAGGTGATTGGGATCCTTCTACTTAGGTCAAAGACTACTTGGGTTATTGAATATAACCATGGGGTAAGGATGGTTTTTAGGTCAATTTTATTACACCATTATCTAATTTTAGGTAAATCCACCTGAGGCTTGGGTAGTTTTAGTAATTCTCGAAGGCAATAGGGGAGATATAAGTAATTCTTCAAAAACTATGCTTATATGTAATTATAAAGGAATCATGTCTATAAATCAATCCTAGATTAGATAAGATAGATCATAATTACACTTATGATTAGGAATACATTTGTTAAATGGGAACATGACCAATATGGGGATCTACTAGACCTGATTAGGGGATCACTTGTCACAATACACCATGTAAGGTAGGGTTCCAAATACTATAGTCTAACATAATCATGGAAAATCCTTAAAATAGTCGTTAAGTTTGATATTTCATTTATTCTAATAAACAAGAAAGTAAATCTAATCTAGTGCTCACCAAAGCTTATGGCATAAAGTGGGGGTTAGAAAAAAACAAAAACTAAACATACATAGAAGGCATATAATCACATCAATGTATATGGAATCCTAATGCATGGGAGAGAATCACAACTAGATTATCTATCTAATCTTACAAAGGAGAAGTAAAAGTAGGAATACTTACCTTGAAGAGGAACCCATTGAGCCTCAATCTCTCCTTTGGCCAAGGTGCTTCACAAGAGATTATTGTGCTATGTAATGATAATAAAGACAAATTATCTCTAGGATACACAAACTATCTATGCATCCAAATACTTCTCCACAAAAAAATATTTGTATCTTTAAAGAAAGTATGGAACCCTAAGCTTTACTCCTCAATTAGAATGGTCAATAATCATATGTTCATTTGAAATTCTTCTTCTTCACTTCTCTTCTCTACAAATGGTTATAAATGAACTTGTATATATAGGTAGATATTTCCCTATATCCTCCCAAAAACATTAATTATACAAGGTCAACCATGATTGACCCAGTGTGTTTTCAAGGATAATTCACTAGGTCTCAGCTGGGTCAGTTGAAACGATAACAAACCCAAAAAGTGAAAAATAACCTAAACTATACAAGGTCAACCATGGTTGACCTAGTATAGATGACAATCAAAAAGTGAATTAAGGTAAGAAAAAGAAGATGGAAAGAGGAAAATGATTATAATAGGTAAGGATGAGAAGAATAGCTTAGGGTTAATGGTTTTAAGAGATGAGTGTGTAGATGGAAAGTGGTAAAAGGGACAACAATCTTACAAAGCACTGATGATCTATCCACCCTTTTCCTAGTGCACCCCTTAGGGTGTGTACTCAAAGAGATTGAGAATCAACAAGTTCTTAAAAGATAAAAAGTGTTAGTAATCAATAAATATTTGAAAATATTGTGTGTATACATATGCCCCACTTGAAGCTCAACATGTGTCACATAAGTGAAACACAGGATGGTGCTTTAGGACAGAACATGATAATGCACATCGCTGATGCTAAGTAAAGTGCAATAAGAAAAAAATAAGATAAATAAAAGGACTAAATTGAAAAACACATACCATTACTTACCTTAATGCTATAGATAAAAAAATATACTACAAGAGGAATGTGAAGTCAACTAATGTGAAGAACATTAGGTGAACCTATAGAGATTAGTGCAAAAATAGTCAAAAGTTAAAAGTTTTGTAATATAGGCATATAATAGTGGAAAATATTCTATACATCATCATGAATCCAATCCATTTTATGGTTTTTAAAGTGAATGAGCAGAAATAAAGATATAGGCAAAATGAGGAATCAGAGTAATAACTAGGTAGAAACAACTAGATCAACCTAGTCAACCTAGTAGGCTAAAATTTTCATAAATACATACTACCAAAGTAGTTGGTATGTGATAGCATAGTCTATTTTTTTATACTACTGACATAGTACATGACTATCAACCTAGTATAAAAATCCACTCTACCGACCTAGTACTAAGAGGGGAAAAAGTAAAGGGTTAACTTAATTTGTCAAATCAAGATTAAAAATATTTAAGGCAAATGAATGACAAAATCATGGAAAATGAATGAAAATGATGGAAAATTAATGATAAATGATTGTCAAATAAATGAAAAATGATTGACAAAATAATGAAAATTGATAGGCAAATAAATGACAAATGATAGGAAATAAATGACAAAAGTTTGGAAAAACAATAAATCATGTTGGAAAAGTATGTAAAACATGAATGGTAAAAATAAATTTAGAACATACTAAATCATGTTTGGGAAGAATGTAAAACATGAATGTCAAATGAAATATCAATGAAATAAAAATTGAACAAAGATATGTAAGAAAGTAAAATGTAAGCTCATGTAAGATAGACAAAAATAAAAACATGAAAGACTGAAAGTGAAATGTAATTGAATATGTGAGATGAATAGGAAGAAGGCACACATAAAGAGAAACATGTAATGAAAATGTTATATGTTAAATAAGTTAAGTCCACAAAAATCAAACAAGGAAATGATGGAGAAATGAAAATAAAAAACTCTAAAGGATGAAAACTCAAAGTGAGTGCTTGTTCAAAGATGAAATGTAAGAAACACAACCACCGAATGACATGACTAGTATGACAATGATAAGATGTGGTAAATAGATGGTATAAGGGTGTAATCCATAGATTCTCAAACATGTTATTTTAGTTTAGGGATAGATAAAACTAAAACAAAGTAATGCTAGCATGTTTCTAAGAGGTGAATAAGGAAAAATAGAAGAGGGAA
The DNA here is from genome assembly GCA_037957365.1 of Torreya grandis. NCBI lineage: Eukaryota > Viridiplantae > Streptophyta > Pinopsida > Cupressales > Taxaceae > Torreya > Torreya grandis. The sequence goes on along the minus strand of JARHVA010009425.1, from coordinate 49,409 downwards.
AACATATTTAGAATTGCTTGTCAAGGGGGGAAATGAAATAGGTGGAGGGGAGAATGAAGGAAAAATTAAGGTAGAAGAACTCTTTATCAAAGTCAAGACACTCAAATTAGGTTTGTCAAAACAAGAGGACTTTTGACCTTAAGGACTCTAATAAAACTTTTCTTATCCGTGCAAGTCTTAGGTTAACAAATGTAGTATATAGATCATCCCATGAAGGCTAAATGCATGAAAATTAAAATGGACCTACCTCCCCACAATATGTTCCCTATTCCATAAGACCCCTTACAGAGCCATCAGTCTGCTATGAATATTAGGAAATTACATGAGAAAGTAGGTATCACCATAGAGTTTGTTTAATTACCTTATTCCAATCTACTGGCCTACCACACTACAAAGGACCTTGGCTCTATGTGAGGCCAACTATGGGTTTTGAGATTTTATTGGAGATAAGAGATGTGCTTGTAATCACATTTTTTGGTGTGAATTTGACTTTTAAGATATATATGTTTCCTTTTGGATATCATTTATTTTTTATTCAAATGATTTAGCTTTTAAATTTTTTGATGGCTTTTCCTATTCCTCATCCATATGGATTTGGAAAACTAAACATGGGTGCTAAAGATGATTTAATTTAAATAATTGGGACAAGGTTACTAATAGAGAGAAATTCAAAGAGCATGGGGTCTAAGAGTCTCATAAATTTAGGTGAAATAAAAGTGTGATCTTGACTTTGACCTTGTTTTATCCAATGTGGAGTGAAAGCAAGGGGAAATCAAGAGGAGTGATAGATGAAACAATGTGAATTAATTCAGTTTGAAAAAATTGTCAAAGGGAAAAAAGGGATACAATGATAGTAAAGTGTGATTCCTTATCATAATAATGAGGGAAATGGAGGAAAACATGCTAACATAGATTACTTGCACAAATTCCATCTATAAACGGAAGCAAAAGCTAAAGCTAAGAACAAGGATCAAAAATATTTTTCTTATAAAAGTAATGATAAGATGGTAATTTTATGAGAAGGGTCAAGTCCTATCCATGATCTTATTCTTCAAATCATAAAAAATAAACCCATGAGGGTACCAAAAATCATGTATGTGAAACAATAAAATAAGAAAAAGAAGCAAAGGTGGTATTTTTTGAGTAGGGTCAGGTCATACCCATGGTCTTACACTACAAACTAATAAAAGATAAATCCATGAGGGTGAAAGCTAAATAAGGGAAAAAATAATAATAAAGCTACTAAGGCAAAGAATAATATAAAAAGACAAAATAAATATATTAGGACAAAAATGAAAGAAAATGCCAATTGTAATGTGTAATAAAACCAAAGAACCCAAAGGTGAAAATAATGATGCTATTAAAATGAAAGTTAAAGACATAAATGGGACAAAAACATGAGATAAACATAATAAGCAAAATCTATGATAACATTTGTATCAAAGATAAGCATGTGGAATACAAGTCTATAAGTCTCAAAAAGTTTGTTGAAGCTGGATTTATTTATTATTATGCATTGTAGGATAAGAGTGGGAATCATAAGATGAGGGAAAGGGTAAGTGGATGTAGGGATAGTCATCACAAGATGCCCTAAAGTCTAAAAGGACATGTGGATGGGCATCACAAGATACCCTAACATGTGAGTTGGAGGAAGGTAACATTGAATCATTAGAATGAATTGAATTTGACTGGTAGGTGCATTTAGAGATAGGTAAATGTGTTGGTTTTTTATATTTTAAGGAAATTTAATGTGACATATGATGTGTAGGATAAGTCTGAAGAGGTGTTAGGTTAAAATTGGTTGAATTGGATGTTCGACTCTGAGGTTGGTGAGGCTAGGATGAATCAATGTTATGAGAACATGATTGAAAAGGTGCTTTAGTAGTTGTTTGAGGTGTTTTAAATTGAGTAATAAGAAAGTATTACCTTTTTGCTTGGTCTAAGGGGTTTTCTAAAGTTTTAGGTGAAAAGATTCAAAATTTATATTGAATGGGATATTTAAGAGCAATGATAAATAGTTTTAAGAGAGTATCATCATTCATGTTATGGTCCATTTTATGAGTGAGAGACTTCCATCATTTGATGAAAATATGAGCAGATTTATTAAGAAGTTGTTTGGCATTGATAAAATGACTAAGGTAGTTTTCAGGAAGGTCATCGTGTTAGAATTCCTTCACTAGAGCATTGATTAAATTCTCTAGTTGTGAGATGGAATGTTTAGGAATTCGGTTGTACCATTCAAGTGAATCACCAACAAAGGTTTAGGATAAGATCTTGGTGGTAGAAAAGGTGTTAGTTTGGACCTGTTCCTTATAGAGATTACCAAAATACTTAAGAAATATAGTAAGGTCCTTAGTCCCATTATATGTGATAGTTGAAGAAATGTTTCTAATATATATGGATATAATAAATGGGGCTAAAGGTTCATTTTAAAGATATTAAAGAATTTTGTTATTCATTGGAGGTTAAGGTATGATATTCCCATTGGCATCTCTAAGAGGAGGAGGGAATTTTTTTTATTTGGTTAAGACATGATGGCTTGAGGTGGTAGAATGGTCATGTGTAATAAATGTTATCTCTTATTCATAATTTGAGTTTGATTGGTTATTTTCATGATGTTGATTTGTTGTATGACTTGTGTAAGAAGTTGAGTTATATCAATAGGTGTGTTGGTGTTTGTAGGATGGGTATTGGTAATGTTGGTGGGAGGAGGATTATTTTTAGGTGAAGGATTTCTAATATTAGTGTTAGTTATCTTAAGTGTGGTATAAGAAGATGGAAGCTTGGTAAATCCACCATTCTTGTTAGGAGTGTAAATAGTATTATCATCAAGGTCTTTGAATAATTGGGAATAATCTAGATTATCAATTTGAGTGGTTTCAACCATGTTACTTTAGGAATTGATAATACTTAGTGATCTTGTTGTGGTTGTAAGAAGAGAACTATGAACATTGGTTGTAAGGGCATGAGTGTTGATAAGAGAGGGATTAATTGATAGAAGATTCCTAAAACTGGTATTGGGAGTAGTATTAGGATGAAGGATGTCAACTACATTGTATTATGCGGTGATTGGTTTTGGTTTAGGAAAAGGTTTAGAAAGAAATTGGATAGTTCATCTAAAGTAATGAAATAAGTGAGGTTATCATCTAAATCCTTAATTATGCAATGTTTTGGACTAATGGAAGGTTGAAATGATGTAATCATGATGAAACAAGATTAGATGACCAAACACAAGAAAATAAGAAGTGACAGGAAATTGTATAGGGTTGACTAGGTCAAACTAGCACAAAAATAGGGACTACAAAACTTTACAAGGTCAATCCAATACAATGTACAAAGATAGACAAAAGAGGTAAAAATGGATGTAGATAGTGCAAGGTTAATTGGGTCTATCATGTATAGTGCATAGGGGCTTAAAAAGGTACATGGTTGATAGGGCCAACCTAGTACAACATATAGGGAAAAAGAAAAGGTTGATAATAAGTTGTGAGCTGAAATAGGAAAAAAATTATAGATAATCTAGGAAAGCAAAAGCTGAAGGGAAATAAATAGTCAATTGGATTAATGTTAGCCAATCTAAATGATGCACACAAAAAAACCCTTGTACTAACACTATATAATGTAAGAGTTTACACACACACTTGAGAAAATAGAAATCAATCAACTTGAAAAGTAAAGATCTAACTAATTGGTAAACCTAAGATGTTTATTAGATTATTAAGAAATGATTTTAAATGTGATGGGAAGTTAACTATAAGTAAGGAATTAGATAACAATCTAAGAATGGTTTTAAGTAGTTTGGGCTAAAAGAGACCATATTGGTAATGATATAGGGTTGGTATTGGGGCCTAACCCCTCACATCACATACCATAATGATAAGGTTGTTGGGTGTTTAGATAAAGTATACCATTAACCAGTTTTTATACTTGAGTAGATTATCAAGTTAGTTCCCCCCTTGGTGATGAAATCCAAGCAGGTTGGCCTTGGATAGACAAATGTTAAAGTTCTTGTTTAAATGATGTGATTTGGTTGTGTGAATAAAATAAAAATAGTGAAACTAAATGGTTAATTAAAAACCTCATAATTAGACTATATAAAGTATTTAAAGCATGGAAATAACAAGTAAAGAAAGGTGTGAACTAATTACTACCATATAGAGATTAATTACAACTTGAAACAAGGTATAGTGTTGACAATATATACATAAAATATAGAATAGGATCAAACTTGTACTACAGAATCATGTTCTAAAAATGAATAGGGTCAACTAGGGTTGACCTAGTTATTTTAGACAACACACAAAACACAGAACTAGGTCGACAAGGTTGTTCCAATTGATTATGTAGGGGTAGTTTTGAATATTTCAAAATATGAAAGGAAAGATAGTAAAATAAAGAAACAAATAGATATAAATGAACCTTGGTGGATCAAGGATGCTAATAATGGAGATTTCTAGTCAACAACCTTGGAATATGTTTATAAAACTTGCTAACTAGGTCGACTATGTTGATCATGCTTTATAAAATCTTGTTATTGATTGCCTACAATGTATAGAGTTGACCATGGTTGACCTAATATGTTTAACTAGAGGCCTAAAAGTGTACAGGGTCAACTAGATTGACTTAGTAGTCTGAATTAGAAGTCTAGAGGTTTAGAAACCTATACTAGGTCATCTAAGTTGATCCAATTACTTGTTCTTAAAAACTTGCACATAGAGACCAGAACTAGGTTGATAGAGTCAATCTAGTATGATAGATATATGATTAAAATAATGCTAAAAATAATGAAAGAAAGTGAAATAAATCTTTCAAGGGTTACTTTCATGTCAGGTTCACTAGAATATATGCAATCAAAAATGCATCATGTCTATAAATCAATCTTGGCTCAGAGAGAATAGAGCATACCTACACTTCTAATTGGGATTACATTTATTAAGTGGGGAGCATGACCAATATAGGGATTTTATAGACCTAATTAGGGGATCACTTATCATAATACACCATGTGAGGTAGGGTTGTAAATATTATAATGTAACAAAATCATACAACAACCTTAAAAAAGTCCTAAGGTTTGATATTCTACTTATTATAACAAGAAAGAAAGGAAATTAAATCTAGTGCTCACCAAATATTATGGCACAAAGTGGGGGTTAGAAATTAAAAAAACAACTAAACTAAAAATGCATAGAAGACATACACTCACGTCAATTTATACATAATCCTAATGCATGGGAGAGAAGCACAACTACATTATCTATCTACTCTTACAAAGGAGAAATAAAGTTAGGAATATTTAGTTTGAAGATGAATGCATCGAGCTTCAATCTCTCCCTTGGGTAAGGTGCTTCACTGGATATTTTTGTGGTATGTAAGGATAACAAATACAAATCATCTATGGGCTACACAACCTATTTATGCATCCAAGGGACTTCTCCACAAGTCAAGTTCTTTATCTCCAAAGAAACTATGGAACCCTGACATTTAATCCTTTAGTAGAATGGTCAATAAATATATGTTCATTTGTAATTATTCTTCTTCTTTTTTATTCTTTACAAATGGTTGGAAATGAAGTTGTATATATAGGTAGATCTTGTCCTAAATCCTCCCAAAAATGTTGTCTATACAAGGTCAGCCATGGTCAACCTAGTGTGTTTCTAGGGATAATTCACGAAGTCTGAGCTAGGTCAATTGAAAGGCTAAGAAACCCAAAAATTGAAAAATACCCTAAACTATACAAGGTCGACCATGGTTGACCTAGTATAAAAGATAGTAAAAAAGGGAATTAAGGCAAGAAAAGGAAGATGGAAAAAGGAAAATGACTAGAATAGGTAAGGCTAAGAATAATAAGCTTAGTGTTAATGGTTATAAGAGATGAGTGTGTATATGGAAAGTGGAAAAAGGGACAACAATCTTATGAAGCACTAATAGTCTACCCACCCCTTTCTTGGTACACCCCTTGAGGCATGCACTTAGAGATATTGAGACTCGATAGGTTCCTACTAGATACAAAGTGTTAGTAAATGATACATATTTGAAAATATTATGTGTATACAATGCTCATATACTATCATGTCTTGATAAATTTTAAAATCCTTAAAAATAAGAGCAATAACATTGACGAAATGTAATACCTCTAGCTTTTCTATCATATAGTGAAGACTTATCATTTGAATGGTGATCAAGTCATAGTATTTCTGACTAACTAATGCAATTTTTCATCTTATGTTTTAATGGATGATATCTCCTTAATGGTCTATAAAAGTTTGAACCAATTGTTATCTCATGTGTTCAAGGCTACAATATCAAATTTAGTAGATTTAAAGACTCTCCCTTCTAAATCTAAGGTTACATAGAGTTCTATGTCCTCTTTATGTTGTTTTTGAGTTACGATTACTATGAGTTTACAAAATTTACTCACTAGTGGTCTATAGTTTGCCTCTGGTTCAATTTGAACTTGTTCAAATGGTGATTTAACTCTCTTAGGGTTGATTATGGTTAATCTAGGATCAAATTAGGGATTTTGGAGATGCTAGGGATTTTTTGCAAGTCTTATTTGAGATTTAATGGTGATGTCTTTTACAATTGAGTGAGTTTTTGCCTTAGATTTGATTTGGACCTTGGAATTTATACCTTTGATGTTATGAGCCCACAAAATATCTAGTTTTCTCATTTTCTAACCATGTGGCATCACCATGGCATCTATATAGAACTTTTTATGGTAGATTATTCATTAATGTTTGAAAACATGACTATTTCCATTTAAAATATGCCTTTGTTTCACTCCATTAGATCATTTTTCATGAATTAACATGAATTATTGATCTCAATCTCGAGAATTGCATGTCATTAGACATTATTTGTACTAGGCCCCAAAGCTATGCCACTTGGAAGTCTTGTGGGAATTCTAAGCTCTAGACCTTGTTAACCTTACCAAATAATGCATTCTTGCCACATGGAATTTTTGTGCTTACTTAGGGCTCTATTGAAGTTTTGACTTGGCTACGCTCTGTCAGATCAATATCATTTGAGTGAATCTGAGTCAAAGATCCTGCAAAGGTGTATGATGTTTAAGTTAAGGTCAATATATGTAAAGAACTTAGGTTAAAGAATTTTGACTATAGTTTTATTTCATGTTAATAAACATGAAATAAACCTTAGCATAAAGTATTTAAGATAGATTTATAACATAGTAAAAAGGGGACCCCAAATAATAAAAAGGACTGAATGTAAGGTTTTTAACCTAAGGTTTTATAATATTAATAAACATAATAAGAATTTAAGGTAAAATCTATAGGTTAAGTCTTATAAAAATAGGACCTTGCATTAGTTATATTGAGCCAATAAAATAGACTAGATGACCATGAGATATATACAGACCAAGCATAAGATTTTAGACTAGGGTATGGTCAAATGTTTAAAAACACAACTAAATCTTTCAATGACATTTAAGCTAAGTCCATGATGTTTATATTTGCTCCAATGCAAATTTAAACTTAATTATAAGTGTCTCATGTTGAAACATGGATTCAAATAGATTTGATTAATCTATAATAGGTCAAAAAGATAATGAAATATCAATTTTAACATTGAATTACAAAACCCTAAACTTATTTATTGTCTAAATGAGATTGGTTCCTGGGCTTAAATTTTGAAGGTCTCTCAAACATTAATGATGGCCTGATGGATATCATTTGATGATCATGAGAACATCAAATTTATGATCATGAAATATATTAGGTCCCATATGAACTTTGTATCGATATGCATCATTCAATTGATCTTACATAAGTAAATGCGGGTCATCAATTATGATTTGGGTAGTTGGACATCATTGGATTTTGTAGTCATAAAAGGATTAAGTGAGCTTGAGACCATTTAGAATTTAGACAAAAGTATAACATAAGTCTTTAACATAGGTCCTTAAAACATAATAAAATGAATACCTTACAAATAATTAAATTCATAACATAAGTTTTATCTTAAGGTTTTATTGTATTGATAAATAAAATAAAAAAACCTTAGGGTAAGACTTAGGCTAATTCTACATTATAATTAAAAGGGATCTATTTTGATCCATGATGATATTACTCTGTTAGATCTTAGAATCCATGTGAACTCAGATCATTGATCTCAATATATGGAGCTGATCAAGATTGGTTCCAAGGATCAGGGCTTTGACTTATCAGGTCTTCCTCTCTCTATATAATCAATTTAGCCTAATTAAATGTGGGTTATTGATCCTACAAAAAAACACACAATTTAAGTTAGGGATCATAGACATATAAGACTTAGGATAAATTCCTAAGATTGATGTCTTGCTTATATCAATTAACATGAATGGGGCCTTAGAAATAAGACACTAGTATAAGTTAACAACATATTAAAATGACCTTGTTTATAAAAGGTTAAACCATATTAAAATAAAAGGGGACAAAGGGATCGAGATATAAAATAGACCTAGTATATAATTTTTAGACTAAGGTTTGGTCATGTTAAAAACCATGACCAAGCCTTAGTATAAAAACCTATCTAATTCCATAGCATATTAAAAAATTTCCCACATAATTGTATTCTAACCAAATTTGAATTTGAATGAGGGGTTTGAGCTAGGATTTCTAAATAAGTGTTTCAGGAAGCTTGATTATGGAGTCAATTTGACTTTTATTAGACTAATAGCTAGTAAAAGGTTAGATTAAGATAAAATAATTAAAATAATGAAACCATAACATTATTTACCTCTAATGGACATTTTTTAGACCTATATCCTGAAATAAGAAGATCCAAAGTTAAACCAGAGCCATGAACAAGAAGACCAACTAGAACATGACGTGAATGATATTCAAATACAAATAATGTGGAAACATGGCAATAATGTTTAGATAAAACTAATTTTCAATTTTAATGTATAGATTTTCATAATTTTAACACAAGGGCACCAAGTTTTTAGAAATGGGGGTATGTTAACCTCAACATCTACCAAGATAACTACTTGAACCTAGACACTCATATAATTACTTTGATGAATTACTTTCACTTCCATACGCACTCTAAACACTCATAACACCCCTTAGGGTCTTTGAAACTTGACCATACCAATAATAACATACACCATCTTCCTTCCCAAGTCAAACATTGAAGAACTATGCAAGGACACAAAAGAACATTGAATCACACTTTGTCATTGTCATTATAGAACACATGACACCTCATCAACATCCTAGGAGACATCATTGAAATACATAAAATAAGGTATATATCCTTTCAATATTTTTGACCACATGAAAAGGAAAACACTATCATGAGTATGTGGGATTATTTAGAATTTTCAGGACAAAAAGGCATCCTTATTCAAGATATTTCAACCCTCAGCTTATCTATAGAACCAATAAAGAAGGAGAGTGTCATTTTGACCAATTCAAATCATCAAATGAAATAAAATTAATTTAGGTATATAAGGAAATAAAATTTAACAAATATGAGGTAAAAGTGAATAAAAATCCTCCTTATCTCTTTTTAATTGTTGGAACACTTTAGTCTAAAATTATATGGTTGGTGGTGGATCTAGTCGTATGGTAATGCCTAAGAAAATTATATAAAGTTTATGTTTGGTGTATGATCAAAACACTAAGTGTGTCTTCAAGACTAGTGGATACCCAAACAAGATAGTAGGCATGATCAAGAATGAGAACCTAACAGTACATGCTTACCCAAATGTGACCATTCAAAAGGATATAGTAGTGGTGTACCTTCCTCCATATTTTTCCAAAATTTTCATGTGTTTATCGTGAGATTTCACATCGAATATAGATGGTTAGCTTTCATATAATTGGAGTTATCTCATGTTAATAACAAGGTGTGAAACCAAGGTTATAATTCACTTTGAACCTATATATGATTCCATTTGGAACCATACATTCCTAATGTTGTGAATATTAATTGTGTTATCTCAAATGAGGTAGAACGAACTAGTGAAGTCAAAGCCAAATCACCTCTTAAGATACTTCTTTATTTGTTTCATGATTAATAGGATTTTAACCTCCATAAACATGATCATTACAAAATTATATAATAGAGACTCATCATCTATTGAATATAGTAAAATGATACATGAATTCCACCTATCATCAAGGAAGATGAATCAAGGGATGGTTTTTGGAAACTATAATTTAATGGTTCAAGGAAAAAACATGATCTTGGGTTTGGTATGATGCTCATCTCACCCACCAAACAAAGGTATTATTTTAATATAAAGTTTTAGTTTGGTTATTTTAATAATAGCAGGGTATAAATCTCTAGTCTATGGCTTGCAATAGGATAGGAAGATGGGAATCCACCTCTTATAAGTTTTTGGTGATATTAAACTTGTGGCTCACCAAGTCAGAGGGATGAATGTATATACTAATTCTTTTTTAAGGTCTTATAAACATAGAGTTTGGGATCTCCATGAGGACCTTGATACTTTTGATATCTCAACAATGCCTAGAGAAACCAACAAGCATGCAAATATATCAGATGCCATGGGAGCTTAGTTTGAAATTCTAGTTGATGTATGGAATGATAAAAATTAGATAAAAATAAAGATTGTGATAAGGCCTTATATTCTGGATAATAATGGCAACTAAAAAGTTTCTAAAGAAGAAAACTAGATTGTTTGTTTTTATAAAAGGAGGTTGAATTCTCTTCTAGAAATATATCGAAGCTATCACCAATAGTATGGTGATAAAATAGTCTAATTCAAGTTAAACCAGCTAAAAAAGGGTCTTATTATGCTTGAGAAAATATTTAGGAGAGATGATGAGGTGATGAGAAAGAATTCATCATCGTGTACCAAGGAAGAACATTATGCTAACACCGAGATAGAAAATGGGAAGAATCTTAAACTTGGTAAAGTATTCTCTCAACCTCAAAAAGAGTCATTTGTTGATTTATGTAGAGAATATTTCGATGTATTTTCATGGGAGTATAGTGATTTATAGGGGTTTGATTCTATATTATTTGAAAAAACCATTGAGATAGAGGTTGATATAAAACAAATAAGACAAAGGAAAAGATCAATCAATCCTAAGCTTGAGCCTTTGATGAAAACATAACTTCACAAGATGATTAAATAATCCATCATTTTACCCATCAAACATTATATTTGAGTGGAAAAGCTTGTTCTCATGAGGAATAAAAATGGATAAATTAGACTTTATGTGAATTTTCATGAATTGAACAAGGCCTCATTCAAAGATCATTATCCATTACCAAGAATGGAACACATATTGTAACTAGTAGATAGCTCAGAAAGGTTCTCATTGTTGGATGTTTATAGTGGATATAACCAAATAACTTTGAAGGAAGAAGATCAATGTAAGATAAACTTCACTACCAAGTGGGGAACTTTTACCTATAGGAAAATGCCATTCAAATTATCCAATGTAGAAGAAACATTCCAAAGAGACATGTATATGGCATTTAAAGCTTGAATTGATAGGTTTGTTTTAGTATATTTGGATGATGTTACTATATGTTTAAATAATGCAAGTGAGCACATGATTCATCTTAAGGAGGTGTTTGAGATATGTAGAGAATATGGAGTGTCACTTAACCCCAAGAAGTGGGTGTTTCTAGTACTTCAAGGTAAGCTACTTGGTCACGTTGTTTCTAAACATGGTTTGATCATTGATCCTAAAAGGATAGATTATATTCTTGAAATATATTTGAATAATCATAATAAGGTATTACAAATTTTTCTTGGAAAAACAAAAATTATAATAAGATACATATCTACTTTTTTAACTTTTTCAAAGCCACTTACAACCATGGTTAATAAAAATCATAACTTCAACTAGACTAAGGAGGGCATGAGGAGTATTGAAGATAATGAAAAAGCAACATTTAGTTCTCCTACTCTTATTAATCCCAATTTTTAAAATGATTTTTCTTATATGAATATTATAATGTGGACACAATTTTAGGTATACTAATGCAACAAAATCATCAAGCCTTATGGCATCTCATAACATCCTTAAGTCAATGATTAGAAAAATATGAGACAAGGTACACCTATGTAGATAAACGTGTAATTTCAATAATTAGATGTCTCAATAAATTTAGATACTTGCTATCTAACAACAAGATTTATCTAATGGATGCTCATCCTATCATTAAGGAGTTCTTGTTTAATAAGGACATAAGTGAGAAGAGGGCAAGCTGGATAACAAGAGTGATGGAGTAGGATGCTGAGATAAATGTGACTAAGTTGATTATAGCCAAAGGATTGTGTGAACACATAACCCAATACGTTCAAGAAAACAAGGAAACAATTGTAGTCCTCAATGATGAAGAAATGTAATCGATCATACATAATCATGAATCTAGTTTCAATACATGGTAAGGTGTCTTTAAGAAGGCATGTATATTCCAAATTTGAGTTAATTAAGGAGAAGTTATTTTTAAAATTAAATCCATTCATTTTATCCTTGATGATGGATTTATTTTCAAGAAGGATATCAATGGCATGTTGTTAAGGTGTATATATTCAAGCCGAGTTGAAATATTACTTGAGGAATTTCATAATGGGAAAGGTGAAGGTCACCTCTTAGAAAGGACAACACTTGATATCATGAGGGCTAGGTATTATTGGCCAAACATTTTCAAATGTTACCATGCTTGGGTAGGGAAGTGTAATAAGTGTGAAATGTTTACATGAAAATAAATACTTGATGCCTTACCTCTTCAACATGTTTTAGTGGATAAACCCCTTTATACAATGGGGTTTTTAATTCATTTGATTTATCAATCCACCTTATATCTTGGGTCATAAGTGGATCCTTATTGCCACAAATTATTTCACAATATGAAAAAAAATGTTGCATTTAAGGAAGCAAATAAATTCACTTAAATAGTATTCTATGAAGGTTTACTTAAAAGGTTTGACATTCCCTCCACTATGATTTTAGATAATGTCATTACATTTATGAGTGCTAATATTAGATAATGGGCTGTCCAACATGCTGTATACCTCAACACTTCATACAATAATTACCCTCAAGGAAATGGCCTTGATGAGTTCATTAATAAGAAACTATTAAATATCATAATGAGGACCATTGAGGTTAATTGGATGACATGGAATTTGAAGCTTAAGTTATATCTATGGGCTAATAAAATCACCTTCAAAAGGTTTATAGCCAATTAACCCTACAAGCTTGTCTATGGAAGGAATACAAGGTTTACAATCTCACTTGAGCTCCCTAATTTGGAACTAATGCATCACCTAGAGTTTTTGGATAATGAACCTATGGAGGTGAGGTTTGATAAGATTGTGGAGATGGAATATGTTGGAAATCAATCCATGTTGGAAAAGGAGATGAATCAAACATAAGTGAAGGGAAATTTTGATAGAGGAACATCTTCAATGATTTTCAAAGAAGGTGACTTAGTTCTCAAGTGGAATTAAGATAGAGATAAACCAATAATGCACACAAAGTTTGAATGACTTTGGATTGTACCTTAAATAATCTCTAGCTGTGAATCCCACAACACCTTTTAGCCTGCCAAGATGGATGGTGAAGAACTCCTAATCCTAATCAATGGGATACATATGAATTATTACTACTAAGATATATGTTATTTTATACATAGTTAGTCACTTTTTTCTTCCATGTTTTATCTATCACATTAGGTTGATTATGTTTTATTTTTAATAAGTTTTTGTGTAACATTAGGTGTCTTATTAGTTAGTTTCCTTGGATTTATGTGTCTTTATTTACTTATTTTTGGATGGAAAATATTAATCTTGTATTAAGTCAAGATTATAGTCTTTGATAGGGTATGATCATGTTTATTTAATAGAATTAGAGAGAATTAATGAGACAAAAATAGATTCAAACTTATTGGTTCATAAACATAGTAGGCATGCTTCCTAGCTAATTCAAAAAAATCTTAACAATTTTGATCTCCTAGGTCAAACTATCACCCCTATAGTTTGAAACTTTTATTTTCCTATATTTTTACCTTGTTGATAGATATGTTGGTCATGTAATTCCATTAAAAAGTTAACTTGAAACCTTGATTATCAGAGTTTAATGTAATTTTGATAGGTTTAAGATTTTGTTCATAATAAGATGTGTGCATATTTAGTCAGTCCATGACCTATTTCAAGTTGTTTCAAGTGATGATAGGAGTCTATGGTGTCTTGATATGCCTCATAACATGTCTCAAGATAATTTCATACTATACAAGTGCTCAAATTAGTTAATGAAATCTTTTTAACATCATAACCCAACTGTGTTGCAATTTGAGTCATTTTATGGTTTTAAAAGAAGGTATTGCAAGATAATGATAGGAAATAATCATAAGAGTGTCATTACATATCATACCACATATTTATAATCATGTTGAGGTCTTATGAACACTTATTGTAGTAGTTTCATCATATTTATTAAGTGATTATTGTAGTTTTACTACTTAAAAGGCCTCATTTGGATCATCCATATAGTTTTTCAAGGTGAAATTGAATTTTAAACATATAAAAGACTTAATAAATCATATTAAAGGTTAGTTTCATGATTTGAGGGAGCTACAGGTGAAAAATGGAAAAAACCTACTTATCTCTCCCATTAGGTTTCTTAGTAGCCAAAAGAGGGTCATCAATTTTCAATTATTATGCAAAATAGAGAGAGAGAGAGAGTTCAATGAAATTAATTTTATGGATGTTAGGGTTCATTGTGACCTTCATATTCTTGTCATTGGTTCTCATATTGAGGCCTCCTCTTATGTGAACTATTGTTAAGAAGTCCAGGTAGTTGAAATTCCTATTCATCACTTACAATCAATGACTTCTAGCAGTTTTAGAGCATGAGTGAGATAATGTGTTATATAGATGATGGTAGGAGATATTAAAGATCTTTAATATCCATCTCAAAACATTTTGAAGCACTTACTTGCCACATGTGACCCTCATCATGAACAAAACTTCTATTTAGGGTGGGTTATGGTTTATTTGAGAGATTATATGTAGGTGTTGTGTTTTATGGAGGGTGTATTTATTGAATATAGGAAAAAAAATATTAATCAACCATAATTTCATTATACCATCTCCTTTAGACAAACTCTAATCATTATATGAGTCATTAACTTGAAAAAATAGAGAACGCTATGCATTTCAAGAGTAGTTGTAGGTGATATTTTAGGGCATGCCTTCTTAAGGATATGTAGATATGAATATAAGTTTTTAAATTAAGTTTAATAATATTTATATAAGATCTTATTGTTTTGAATATCATTCATTAATTTGGATTGACCATCCAAGTTTTATTTTTAAGCCAATTCATTGTGGTAATTCTTCTAGCTCAGACTGTGTAAGCATCAATGAGGGAGTTTATTACCATTTATTGGTGGAAAGAGATATAAAAAGTTTAATATGATCCTAAAATTTTTGAACCAATTCACACACCAAATATCAAACCTTTTATAGTCTCTGGGGCATTGGCTCAACTTATTTTCATTTAGACTATTTAAGAGCATTAGGAAGGATTTTGAGAACTCTAAGTGAATGTTTAAAAACATTATAAACTTAATAATGTAGAGAGGTTTTTATATAAAAATATATAGTATTCACATACCTTCATCATGGTTTATTTGAGCTTAACATATAACCAAATAGGGTAAAATAAGGCTTTTAACCCAAAAGATATCTTATAGACTTATCTAGCCAGATAAATGTGAAGGGTGCATACCTATGAAGAATTAAATAAGTATATTTTAAGGAAGGAATAAAAAATAATAAATATATGAAATTTTTTCCTAAATATCATAATACCAATAGGATAAAATAATAGCATTGTAATCATATATGCAGTCATGAATTTGATATATAAGCCCACAAGTTTGCCATAAGTCGAAGTGGGAAAAGCACCATTTAATAGATGTTATAAGGGTGTCTAGGGGTAGATAAATGAATGGAGGTAATTAAATATAAGAGAAACTCATTTTATTTAAAATTTCAGTCAAGATACTTAAGAATACCACCTATAGGCAAGTAGGGTAATATTTGGATGATTTCTTTCAAACCCTCCATATAGGTAGTTCATGTAACAAATATTCTTAGGAGATAAATATCTCTTGGAAAATATTTGGTTTTATCATTGACTATGTCTCAAACTCCTTAAGGTCATTCATAGTTAAAGGAGCACTTTAATAATCTTTTCATACCTAAAATCAGTTTCATAAACTAAATGCCTAGTCTACCTATCTAAGAGGTCATTTTATGAAGCTCAATATTCACCTTGAGGAGATGAACGGGGACGATGAGTATTAAAGGTGGTGAGTGGGTTACCTTACACAAAACCCCTCCATCTATTATTATTTTTTATTCCCATACATGTAGGAACAATCTTTAAGATAGAGAGTGACTATAAACCCTATTTCTGACTCAAGAAGAACTCAAGAGAGCATAGATTTTTTATTAGAACATAGTTGAAAGTTTGCATGGGATAAATTTATCTTTGGTGATAGTGGAGGGGTATATATAAATTCATCCTATGGTATTAATAGAGATAAATAGGGTCTTTTCTTTTGAATGATCCTTAGGAACACTAGGCACTATAAACCCTTACAAACCTTTAATAAAGAGCTCGATGGTTGTCAATGACTCATAAATAAATAAATAAATACCACTTGTTTGGAATTTAAAACATATACAATACATATTCAAACTTAAAATTAACTTTTTGAACTAATAATGTTGGCATGTGTGAGAGATAAAATTATGGAAATGGCCTAACTTGGTAGAATGCATAGGCATAATGGAAGATTCAAAGTCCACCTCCAAGAGTCTCAGGATTGTATGTGATCTATGTTTTGAGGTTGGAGTTAAGAATATTTTTAATATGGCTAATTTTATGAATATTAGTGATTTATTATTGGTCATGAAGATCAAATAATACTAAATATGGAATCTTAGTCATTCCTCAGAATCCTACATGACTGCTCTTACAATTAAAGAGGTTTGAAAGTGTCTTAGTTATGAAATAAAGTTAGTAGACTAAGGGATAAGTTTCAAACACATTTTAATAAGCTTTTAAAAATCATCATGATTCTAGGATATATTTTATTGATCAAGATATATCCCTAGATCAGAGTGGCGATGGTCTAGAAATCCAATGTTACAAGCATACTAAGGCCTAGATGAGGAAAAATAAATACTTATGATAGATGAATGTGCTAAGAAGGATTGTCTAGGATTATTAAATAACATGATTCAAATTTTAATACTACCATATATCATCAAGATGGACCAAATTCCTACAAGGAAGGTTCAATTGTATACACACAATAAATGGGCCTAAAAAGAGGATCTGCATACCTACATATGCTAAATAAAGGAGAATTGTGAAATTTATTCTTGATCTTGAGATCTATACGAGATGATATACGAGATGAAACATAATGGTGAGAAAATATTAAAAAGAATTATACCTTTCTTGAAGAGTAAAATCACTAAGAATATAGAATTTTTAAGTCCAAGTAATTGAAGTGCCTAGATAGAGACCTACAAGCATAAGCATTAGATATGTGAATTATAGGTAGGTTTCGAAGTGAATGAAGGTGAAAATGTTTTTTTATATTGGTAAGGGATCTTGAAATTAATCTCCATGTATATTGAACTCAGAAGGATTGAGATAAAATGACCAAAATAGACCCTTTAGGGCAAGAAAAGTCAATTTGCATACAAACCCTACCTATGCCTAATGAAAATCATATGACCAAGTGGGTTGTTAAGAAAATGGGATAATATCCTAAATGGATAGTATAAGGTGTCAAAAACTTAAATTTTCCATTTTCAAACTCAAATTAGAGGTCAAAATGGCATTTTAAACTCAAGATCACTACCTCGGGATAGACAAATATAGTCTTCAAACCCAAGAGGCATATTTTTTGCTTAGATTTGTATGAATCATATAATAGGTACTCAAGATAATGGGTATTATCGTTTCCCCTTATATACTCATGGTTTATTTCATTGGTTCTAGGATTAAGGTCTTAACTTTTAGGAATCATTGTTAAGATGATAAATAGGTCACAGTTTGCAAACAGACTAAAAGATGACATTATTAAGTAAATTAATAGATTAAGTGATCAAAATGGAATGATTAAGACTAAAAATAACCTTTGTGACCTCTACAAGTATCATATTCACTAGAGCGTGGCACTTGATAGTATATTTCTAGGTACATGTGTAGAAAATAAGCTTAAAAGCATGGATTTAGGTGTCTTTGTGAGGAAACAAGGTATGAAATGGCATCTAAATCAGTTAAAAATGTATATAAATATTTATTAAAGGTTCAAAAAAATTATAATCAACTTTTAAATCCTCTTAAAAAGATACATTACCTCTTCAAGGCAATAACCTGGTCAAAATGTGAAGAATGCATTGGTTTGAAAGGCAAAACGTTGAGTTGTAGGACTATAAAGTCCTTAAAAAGACCTATCTTCCAAATATTTAGTTGTGAAGGTGTTTTAGATCCAAAAATATCTATTTAAATCATCCAAACCATAAAATATCTTGAAAATCACTTCAAATGTCTTTTATGTATACACAAGCTCGTAGGCTAGGGTTTTAGGCTTTTCATAGTTCACATATCCATACAAGGTTAAAGACCTTAAAATTTTACATGGATCATAGTTAGGGCTGGGGTAAATTTAATAAAATGTTTCCTAGAAGTTTCACACATGTGGGAGGCCATTTGAGAAAAAACTCGGTTTTAGGTCTAGAGGCCTAATTAGAGAGAGAAAATGGGTTGGTAAGTGTACTTTCACCTAGTTTTAGGTATATAAGCATGGTATGAATACATAAGGATATAATGGGTCCTTAAAATTTTCTTTAGTTTCCCAATTTCATTCGTACATTCTTCTATAAGAGTAGGTTTATCTATTTTGAGGGCTACAAGGAATTAAGAGAAATGTGATTTATAAGTGAAAAATAGATATTTTGGAGGTTTTTTATGGATTAAAGTGACCTTTCTTTAGGTTTGATAATATTTTTAGAGGCCATCCATGGAGGTAATTACTTTATTGAAGGAAAAACCAAGTTTTCACCTTTCTATGCCATATTGCAAAAGAAGGAGTTCAAGTGGTCAAATAGCCAAATCAATGAATGAAAGCTTTTAAAAAATATTTTCAAGGTGAAATATATATTATAAATCACTTGGAAAGAAATAAAAAGTTATGAATTATTTGAAATAAGTATTCAAAGAGTTTAAGGAGTCTCCAATAACCTTAGGGAGACCTTCTCCCTATCCTACACCAAGTCAAGTTTAAAAGGTCAAAGGAGCTTCAAGAGCATTCTAAAAATCCCATAAACGTGAAGAGACATCATAAATGAGTGAATTCAATGAAAAAATTCATGAATAATTGAAGGTCTATTTTCATAAAGAAGACTTCTTCATCAAGGAGAACATGCAAGCAAGGATATAGGGTATGCAAATACAGATATAGGCACTTAAAGGTGTCAAACCACACCAATAGATGCACATTACTTATTCAAAAATTTTAAACAATTATAACTCTACCATCTACACCATTCTTGTAAGGAAAAGGATAGAAAATTTAGGGACTACTAAATAGGATTTGAAGGGTATGAAGAGAAGTGAGTCACCCCTATTTTGGGGTTACTTTGTCTCCCCTCTCCTATTATTTAATCTTTTCATATCTTATTTTCTATAAATGAGATATAATATTGTGATTTGAATATGCTAAAAGGTTATCAAATAAGTTTACTACACTTTTTGAAGTAATAATAAGCTAGTTTCCTCCATTTTTCGGTGGTTGTGTTAAGTGTATGTGTGATCTCCATTGACATAATTTAGTGAATCGGTACTTTTCCTATGTTAGTGTCTAGTTTTTATACCTTTATACAATAAATATGAGTTTCTACAGGTCATACTAAGTGTCTAGGTTCAATCTAAGTTCAAACATGGACGTAAATTCAACAAACTCCCATTCTTTCCATGCAAAAGTTAGTGTTGTTAAGGTCTTTGTGTGAAACATTGTTGTAGAAGCCATAGACCTGAAGTGAAGTGGTTGTGTGTAGGATGATTTTATTTCTAATACTGTTAAGTATAGGAATAAGTCGTCTCAAATATTGGTACGACACCTATCTTTAAAGTTTTCATGTCAATTTCAATTATAAAATTATCCCTTCATGCTTTTACTTAGTTAAGAAATTAGTAGTTAGTAGGATTAGAATCAAGTTAAGTGAGTGCATCAAGGGAACCATCCCTCTATCTACATATTCTATCCAAATCAAAGATACCCATACATTAGAGAGATTCCTTTATTTCAATAGGAGTGGGAAGAAGCATACCTTCTCATAAGGGTTGCACTCTTGATTAACAACAATACATTTCTAGTGAATCTCTTTTGTGAATGGTCCTTGCCAATCCTCATCTTCCAAAGTTATATTATAATTGCTACGATTTTGAAAAAAATAGGCTTGGGAGTTGTGTTCTTCTATGGTGATAGATTTATACCTCCAAAAACATGTCTCAAAGCTTGAACCTGTGCTACATCTATGATTGTATGGAGACATTATTTCTCCTTCATGGAATACTCTTTTGTATGTCTATAAACTCTTAACTACCTTATATAATTCTACATTATTTTCTTCCTCTTCTTATATTACTTAATCCTTGACATCTTCTCTTTATCTATCAATACTGAACTCAGGCCCCTTACTTCTCCTCTCAATGCTATCTCTTCTTTCATTCTCTCCTTCTTGCTCTTGTCCTCTATGTTACTATAACTCCTTATCTTCATAACTTCTTGGGTATCACTTTATTTTTGACCATTTGTATTATTGTATATCTCTTTCTAAATCCAAATTTATCTTCTTATTTTTATCCTCTTAGTTCTCCATTCTATACTCAAGTTCAAATGCTACCTCTTTATTGTCTCACCATTCACCCTTCTATTATACACATACCCATGGCGCATAAAGTGATTACTTCATGATGATTAGAATAGGACCATGGCCTTTTATATAGCCATCATATTGATCAAAAATTAGATTTGATACAAAAATTGCCTCTAATCTCCCTAATAAACAAATCATTTACCACTTCAAATGTTATATACCCTTGTACTACCAACTCAGTTACGTATCCATCAATGGTAGCTATTATCCATGTATTGATCACATGAGTCCACCTATTGTCTAGGTTATGTAGCATATCTATCTTCTCTTCAATCCATGAAATAACATCTATATCTTTGAAATGAAAATAATTATATTCCAATCAATCCAACCAACTATATAATAGTTGAGTCAATTCACAACAAAATATTTCATGTCTTGCCATAAATATGTTCTTGTATTATTTATTTCATAGTACATCTTTTCCTTTGTGATTCCTCTATGAATTTATGAATATTCAACACTAACCATATTTTTACCTTTCTTTGACTAGGTAACCATCGAAGCATCTCCTTAGCTATATAAGATCCATGCTCACCGCACCATTATTTACAGAGGTTCTTGATGTTTCATTAGAACATGCTAATTAAAGGGATAGTTGTGTGAATCAAATTATGAAATATGAGAGAACATAGATAATCAAATAAAGATATCATTTCATCAAGAAAATATATATTATTTACTTAATAAATCAAAATAATTACACATATTAAGCTTAATTATGTAGGAATCTGAACACTATCTATATAAATACAAAAAGAATCCATTGACATTTGTCTAACTATGTGAATCACTAAACAAACATAGAGGGAAAAAGCATAGAAAAATTAGTTGAATACACACACACACGTGTGTGTGTGTGTGTGTGTGTGTGTGTGTGTGTGTGTGTGTGTGTGTGTGTGTGTGTGTGTGTGTGTGTGTGTGTGTGTATATATATATATATATATATATATATATATATATATATGTATGTATGTATGTATGTATGTATGTATGTATGTATGTATGTATGTATGTATGTATGTACACACATATACATGTGTGTGTGTGTGTGTGTGTGTGTGTGTGTGTGTATAAGCATAGAATAATAGTTAAATTTTTATGTTATCGAAAAGGGCCCATAATCCCTAAAATCGATCATTCATATATAAATATAAGTAATAAGAAAGAGTCCTTTAAATTTACCTTTAAAAAAAATTTATTTATAGTTACTATATTCAAAATTTCTTTTAAACAAGGTTTGGATGATGAAAGAAGAAAAGGAAGTGTTCAGAAAGAAATAAGACACTGAACACTTCCTTTTCTTCTTTCATCATCCAAACCTTGTTTAAAAGAAATTTTCGATATCGTAACTATAAATAATATTTTTTTAAAGGTAAATTTAAAAGATTCTTTCTTATTATTTATATTTATATATGAATGATCGATTTTATGGATAATGGGCCCTTTTCAATAACATAAAAATTTAACTATTATGCTATGCTTATATAGATTGATTATATATATATATATATATATATATATATATATATATATAAGCATAGAATAATAGTTAAATTTTTATGTTATTGAAAAGGGCCCATAATCCCTAAAATCGATCATTCATATATAACTATAAATGATAAGAAAGAATCCTTTAAATTTACCTTTAAAAAAATCTTATCTATAGTTACTATATTGAAAATTTCTTTTAAACAAGATTTGGATGATGAAAGAAGAAAAGGAAGTGTTCAGTGTCTTTTTTCTTTCTATAGTAAGTGTAAGGTTGTGATTTGTTGTGGAAGAGTGTTGCTCTGGGTTGTTGATTTTCGAAGGAAGAGAGACAAGATATTGTGTCTCCTCTGATATATCATTTGAATATTGTAAATGTTTGTCTTGTTTACTTTGTATTTGGTCTAAATATGTAGTGGTGTAGCTTGCCAACATAATTTTCTAATATTTATAATTGTGTGATTTGAGAGGATCTATGACGACAATAATATTTTACCAGTTACAATTATTTCTATCTAAAATTATGTTCTACTTTGTATCTTGTAACTCCATATTTAATAATAATAACTTCTCTATATATAACATCTTTTCTTTTAGATCAGTTGTCTTCTTTCGTATGATACCCTATTCTTATTAAAAGGGATGGACTTGTTTCTACTTAAAATTTACTTCTATACCCTAGATTACAATTTGCTAAGATTTTTCCCTTTAAAATTTACTTGTTGTTTTACTTGACTGGGTTTTCCCTACCATCAAAAATTTCTAACAGAAATTATAAATGTTCTGCTTGCTAAGGCTTCCTAACCAACTAGTTGAATTATGTGGGATGTGTTTTCTCCCATTATTCTTTTTCTAACTTCTTGTGGGCCGTTTATACTGACCGACCAGGTCCAACTGTATAAACCAATTATTCTTTTATAAATAAACTATATTTCCAATTTCCAATAATAAATCTACTTTTAAGGGATTGAATACACCTATAACTATGTTAACCAACTATATCTGTCGTGACACATTGTTTATATGGTTAAACATTCTAATGAATATATCCCGCTGCTCCTAACTTGGCATTTTATGGTTGGGCAAATATCATTAGGGCATTCATGGGAAAAGCAAATCGACAGGCCACCTTTGCGTTGAAATGATATACTTATGTGATGCCGACATATTATGTGGTGAAGCACTAGTCTTTTAGTTTTATTATTTGATTTTATATTCAATAATAATAGTTTTTAAAGCACCGATCTTATCCACATTTCCTAATTCCCATGTTCATAGAACCACTACAAACAGGTAATTTAGGCCAAAAGTTAACATAGAATACTGCTATCACCATTTCCGGGAACCATAAACAATGTATAAAACGAGGAAGCACATGTAAGTCCCATTTCATCAGTTTCCCCCTGCCGTTGCTACTATCGATTGAATAAGAATTTAGAGCAATAATTTAGATATGATTATTACACGAGAGTCGACTACTTGAACAAGTAATTTTAATACTGTATAAATATGAAACTCAACTCTAAAACAAATCGTGTGATATTGTCTTTGGCATTGTGTTTTGGTTAAGGTATTATTAATTTAATTTAATTTTATTTTATTAAAAAGATTTAAAAATTATTTTAAATTATAAATTAAAAAATTAAAATTTAATTTGTATTTTTCTTATTAAAAATAATATTTTTGATATGATTAATTTAAGGATAAGATAAGATAATAATATTAATGTTTATAAAAGTTAAAGTTAATTTGTACAATTAACAAAATATAATAGAAAATAAAGAATAGGAAATACAATTTAACTCTAATAAATCATAAAATTTACAAAAGAATTTATTAGCAAAAATTTGTGAAAAAAATCATGTTTTATGATGTTACAATAATCTTATTATATTAAAAATCATATCATAAAATTGCTTCTTATTTAATTTTGAAAAAGAAACCAGTTTAATTTTATATTGTAGAAATAAACTCTTTAATTAAACATTTAAAATTATGTCACAAAATTACTTCTGATTCAATTTTAAAAAGCAAGGAAGGTGAATAAAACTAATAACTATCAAAGTGTAAAGCATTATAAAAATAAAGTCTTTAAACCAACATTGTTTAAAATTAAATATTTTTAAGAAAATCAAGTGAAACATTATATACTAATAGGAGAAACATTGGGATCGCCAAAATTTTGATTCTATCCAATCCATGGCACAACAGTATACAGCAAGAGGTGAAACATTTACATCATTAAAATTATGGTCTAATCCAATTAGAATGGGTTAATTTTATTGAAAAATTAATCAAGCATGAAAGAATTGTCATTAACATTGAACATTGTAAATTAGGTACTTTTCTTTAGATAAATATTTTATTAATATAAAATAAATTTGTCTAAAAAACAAATAAGGTCTTATATTTAATATAGGATTTAAAATTGGAATGTTTTTTCAAAGTGTAAAATTTATTTACAATTAAATGAATATAAGTGTACCAATTTGATAAATATCAATTTTATTTCCTACATTTTATTTAAATCAATTAAAATTTGTTTAAATTTTATAAATAAAATGTACTCATTTTATTTATCTCCTTATTGTTTGATGTTGAATTGCATGATATTAAAATCTTAATTTGAATGTAATTTAATTATGAATATACCATAAATATAATTCGTTTAAATTAAGAATCTTTTAATTTTTAACATGAAAATAAATTTATAAAATTTATTTTTATAAAAATGATTAAGAATTCAAAAATATTGTAAAAGAAATCAAAAAATCATTATAACTTTTATTGAAACATATAAAATCATTGCACGTTGGTTTAGATAATGTTAATTAATTAATTAATTAATTTTTATTTTTTATTTTTTGATATTTTTACTTTTTAAAGGCTTAAGAAATATTAAGACAACAATTGAAATAAATCCCATTTAGAACACCAATTGAAGTAAAGTTCATCTTTCCATTTTCATTCTTATGCACAATGTGTAATTAGATTTTTTATGCACAATGTGTAATTAGCTATTTTAGCTAATAATTATTTTTTATTCTTAATTCTTAAGTACATACGAAAGAAAACTCATATGACATTTTTTAGGTAATGAGCATCATGCTGGATTTGATGGAGACTATAAGATTCCTCTAATTGTTTCTAATTTTGCAATGCAGTGTATGATTTGTTTAGGACATAAATTCGCAATTATAAGTATTCAATGTTTAGCATTGTTTCTGTTTATCCAACATATAATGTTATAAGTGGAAATACTTGGATATAATGTCCATCGACTATGTTAGAAGTGTATTAAAATTTGTTGGTGTTTTAATTGGGTATTCTTATATTATAATAATAATTACGAAGAAACAATAATAACATGGTAGAAGAGGGAACAGTTTAAAATATGTAAAATATTTTTTAAATATATAATGTTTAACAAATTTTTATAAATTAATGAGAATAATTATAATTATAAAAAAATAATAATTATTTATAAACAATATATTTTAATCAATTATAAAAATATTTAAGTTTTATATTAAAATTGTAGTTAAAATTTATAATATTTTTTTTTTATGTTTATTAAATAATAATTTAATTTTAATTTTTAAATTATATTTTTAATTAAAAAATAATTATAAAAATATTTTCACAAAAAATTGTATCACATTTTAACAAACAACTAATTAGATTTAGATTATTTTTTTAAGATTAAATTATCGTAAAAAAAATCTTATGATAAATCTAATAGCTTTAAAAAAACAATATAATAACTTCAAAAAAAGTCTTTCATATTAATCACCAATCATAACCTTTAAATTAAAGTAATATATAAATTAAATTATTGAAATATGTGTCTAAACCATTCAATGCACTTGGTAAACCTACCATATTTGTAGGAACACACCATTTACGTAATCAGCAGCACCTAATTCATCTTTTTGCAATGGTGTTGCAAATATGAGTCCGTTTCATGGGAGAACGAAAAGTTTATCAATACTTTCATTTTCAAAATCATAAATGGCAGACAGCAGCAACAGTGAAACAATATATGGCAGCATGCGGAACATTGGAATGATCCAGATTATGGTTCTATCCAATCCAATTAGGAGGGGTTAGCTGTGCTGGGCGGCAGCCATGGATCATGCCGGCAAGAAAAGATGTAGTGATCATGACATTTGATAGCTTACATCTCACCAACATGGAAAATAAATTATATATTGGATCTTCTCATCTGGTAAACTAGGCATACATCAGTGTAAGACAAATTGGATTACAGTAAACTAGGCATGCTTCCATATGTTAGATAAATGTCGACATCGTCCTTCCACTTCTTCGTTTACATGTTAATCGATTGATAGATCTGCTATATCTACTGGATTATATTCCTAATCGATAGATGCTATATTTACTCGATTATATTCCTTCAAAAGTTTCAAATTTATCTCTAAACAAAAATTTTCGAATATTTGTCAAAAAACTATGGTGGTTGTTAGAGTGGATTACTAGTCGGTGTCATGGCACGATACAGAAATAATAATAATAATAATAATAATAATAATAATAATAATAATAATAATAATAATAATAATAATAATAATAATAATAATTATTATTATTATTATTTAAGTCAATCGAAAAAATGAACTTTTGTGCAATGTAAATATTTACAATGTTTATATTGTATTTTAAATAAAAAGAAATGATTAGTGAATATATATTTTTTTTTCATCATAAAAATTATAATATTATTATTTTTAAATGAATATATAATATAAACTTTTGTTCAATGTTAATATTTATAATATTTTTATTGTATTTTAATTTTAGAAAATTTATTAGTGAATATTATTTTTCTTTATTATCGTTATCATCAAAATTTTAAAATTTATGTGAACACTTTTTAATATTTGAATTCTTTTCAGAAATATTAGATATAAATTTGACTCAATAAAACAATTGAAGGTTAATATAAATTATGAAAGTGATATGTAGACAATTTTTAATATTTGAATAGACATTGAAATCAATCATATAAACATGTGTTTGGCTTAATATAACAATTAAATATTTATTTATCGAAAGCGTTTATCATACATTTTAAAAATATTGATATTAAATATAGGTTTTTAAAAAAAATGGAAAAAAAATAGCGTCCATCAAATTTATTGACTTTTTAATTTTACTATTATCATAGAAACAAACACTTTTACATATATAAAATTATTTTGGATCTCTATGAATTATTTTACAGTTATCAAATTGCAATGATTATGTGTAATTTATATCCATCCATATAACATATTTTTTCCATGAAACCCACATACTCTCTTGAAATCATATTTATAATATATATGTGCACATCTATATATGTATGGATATATACATCCACTTTTATATACACTATATTATTATAAATTCTTAGTATTTTCTACATGGCTACAATGTCACTAAGTCAATGACAAATCAAAATATCCATTAATACGAAAAAGGATTTTCACATCATTCATGGGATCCCTACATGATTATACATATGATTTCTACTGGCTAAAGCCTCTAGATTAATGCAAAGACAAATAGAATTTAAAAGTGAGATATTTTACCATGCATTAAGAGCTAAGCTAAAACTCTTCCATGGCTTTGATAAAGAAATGTTGAGTGTGAGGCCCTATGATGATGGTACATGTCATTATCATATACAATCATATAATTGTAGAGTCATAGAGTTAGGAATGTTCATGGAGTGAAACTCAAAAGATGAGTATTCATTGTAATATCCCAAGTACTGAGATCTTTTCCAAATGGCATTGTCATGGAGAAATCACCACAATGGTCCCACCGAGTTAGCAATGTGAATAAAAGGTACTTTATACTAAAAACACATAGAGTTATCCACATGGTCACTAGATCCCTTAATATGAATATGATGACCTTAATTATAAAAGAGTCTTGATTATGTTCATATAACTCTATGTAAATAAAATCTGATGTCATTTTGATTTAAGTCAGAAGGTTATTTTCATATTTAATTCAGTCTCATAATGTAATAGGTTCACACAATAGTAATTTACATTTACTTTTCCATTGTGAATTATAACACAATACATATACTTCATTCTTTATTATTTATCCTTTGTGAAATAGTTGTAGGTGGAATTTTTTGGGAGTTCAATCATTTAGAGGTATATATCTATTGTTCACATGGTCATAGTTAAATTCTACCATAAAGTGTCATAGAACCTCAATGTTATTGGTATCATGCCACACTATATCTTGTGAGCACAATTAAACAAGCAATTACACCTAACACAACATGGCTAATTCTTGTGTAAAACCTTATAGATCGATGATAGGACAAGGCAGCCACTTAGTTTATCAATAACACTAATTTCATTATCTATCAACATAGGGTGTGTATTTTTTCAAAATGTTGCCACTGTTTATGCATCAGTGTTTATTTTAGAGGTTGAAAATATATAACTTGCATATAGAGAAACCCACTTTCATAAAAAGCAAATTGTTAGAAAGTAAACTATAGAAAATCAAGCCACACTTGAGACAAATAAATTAAAAAAAGGAATGGATTCATTAATTTATTTTCTTATATGTTGCCTCATATAGAATTAAGAATGTTCACACAAATACCAATTTTTTTTAGAGTTAAATTTATGAATGATAGAAACACACACATAGAGAACATTAAATGAAGTTGTAAATGATAACATATAAATAGAAATAATAAGTAATTAAAATATCATGATCTTCACCACAACTCTTTGATAGGGACCCCTCCTTGGTAAGATTGCATCTCCAATCCTTCCCTTAGGTATAACTACTTTGATTCAAATCACTTTTCTCTAAATAAATGAAACTATAACAATGTTAGTAATTCTACAATAAAATATTACAAAAGATTCTGGATGTGTTTAATTATATTCTATTAAAAACTTGTTAAATATTGCATTTTACCTTATATACATTGATATCTCTTCTTTCGTTGAGAAGGTTGGTAATCTATTGATACTTCTTATTTAAACAAAATTGTGTTTACCCAAATTGTTTAACATAATCTATGAAAATAACATGTTCATGGTGAATAAGAGATCTACAATTAATATTCAATCATAGTAGATGACATGGCATAAAGTAGATTATTACATGGTTACAACAAATGGAAAACATATTCTATTTGAGAAATGGTGTTGATAATGAATTTAGAAATTGATTTTCCTTTCCATAGATTTTAGGATCCACCCATCATGATATTATAACTATTACAACATCACAAGACATAAAAACAATGGTTATAGTTAACTATTATAGTTATGTTGTAGGATGGAATAACTTTTATATAGTTGCTATGAGTTAGACTAACTATATATATAGTTTCTACTAGTTGTAGCAAATGTTTATACATCTGCTAAGGGCTAGGATAGTTGTCTATATCAGAGTTGTTGCCAGAATCTAGATAATACGAATGCAATGGAGATGTGATCACATGAGATGAAGCTAGTGCACATCACATAGATGCTAAAGCAATTCGAAATTATACAAGAAGATAAATTGCACAAGACAAATAGGAGAAAACCCAATATTTGATTAACATGAGATGGCCAAAGTGAAGAATACATATAGGAGAGCACATAAGTAGCTCTTCCACCAAAGGTGGTCAAGGCACCCCAAGAATAGACTATAACTCCTCCATGAAAGGTGGTGACAAGGTGCTAAGAATAGAGAAGTAACTCCCATACCCGAAATACCCAGTGAAAGGAGTTACTTATGACATTCTTATGACACCTATGACACATCTATGACACACATCTCCACATAAGCTAGCCTATCCCACGAATGTAGGAAAACTCCATGTATGCACAAGTATAAAAATTCCCTAATTAAATAATAGGGAAAAATAAAAACCTACACTAATACCCCCCCCCTAAGCGTAGCTTAGGTGGGTAGTGTGGAAATATAAAATGGACCCTAATAACTAGGCCTGATGAGGTACCCATGTACAAATGCAAACTCCCATAAGATAGAGAAAAGGAGAAAACCTGTAGGAAAAAAACTCCCCCCCCCCAAAAGAGAGACAAAAAAGAATTATAGAGGCTAGAAGGCCCCCCTGAAGATGATGTTGCTACAGATGTAGACCGCACCCCAAGAAGAGCTCATAGATGAATGAACTTGCTCTCGGTGAATGGTTTGGTGAAGATGTCTGCAACCTGCTCTGAAGACTGGGAAAAGATTAAGTCAATGACATGACTATGAATAAGCTCTTGAATGAAATGCATGTGAATCTCTATGTGCTTGATCCATTGGTGCTGAACAAGATTCTTGCAAATCTAAATGGTACTCTGGTTGTCACAATAAATGATGGTGGGCTGCCTGATAGGAATGCCAAACTCAGAAAAAATCCCCTAAAGCCAAATAGCCTCAATAGCTGCATTAACAACTTCCCTATACTCTACCTCTATGGATGATAGAGCAATAGCATTATGCTTCTTGCTAGACCAACTGATAGGACCAGAACCTAGAGAGAAACTGTAACCAGAAGTGGACTTGCAATTTTGTGAATCGGTAGCCCAGTCTGAATCTGTATATCCAACCAAGTCAACCTCTATGCCAAATCTGTAATGAATCCCGTATCTATGTGAACCTTGTATGTAATGCAAGATCCTCTTAGCTGCTTTCCAATGTAGCTCATGAGGTTCCTACATAAATCTGGAGTCAAGTTCCACTATATATGATATGTTGGGCCTGGTGTGAGTCAAGTAGATGAGACTACCAACAAGTTGTCGATATCGAGTGGCATCAAGCAATGGTGAAGAATAGTCAGCCTCAAGCTTTACTCCTGATAGAAAGGGAGTTGGATATGGCTTGCAATCAACCATGTGAAACTGAGACAATAAGTTAAGAGCATACTTAGGCTATGCAAGAGAAATCCCTGAATCTGACTGTGAGATCTTGATGCCAAGGAAGTAGTGCAACAAACCCAAGTATGTCATGTCAAATCTATCCTAGAGAGATGCCTTCACAGCTGCAGTAGCTGATGAAGAACTCCCAGTGATCAAAAGTTCATCAACATATAGAACCAAAATTAGGAGCAAATCATCCTACCGCAAGAAGTAGACATTGGGGTCAAAATGGCACCTAATGAAACCCACTGTGAGAAGGAAGGAATCCATCTTGGCGTACCATGGCCAAGGGGCCTGTTTGAGGCCATAGATAGGTTATTTAAGTCTGCATACTAAGGAAAAATCTTGAATAAATCCTAGTGGCTACTCCATGTAGATCTCCTCCTCTAGGTCTCCATGAAGAAAGGCACTCTTCACATCCATCTAGTGCACATTCCAACCATGTGCTGTGGCAATAGCCAAGGTGAGTCAGATAGAAGTCATCTTTACAATGGGTGCAAAGGTCTCTAGGTAGTCAATGCCTGCCACCTATGAGAAACCCTTGATGACTAGTCACACCTTGTACTTTATCAACCAACCCATCTGCTACAAACTTGGTCTAATATATCCACCTATATCGAACCATCTTCCTTCCCTTAGGAAGTGAAGTCAAGTCCTAAGTGTGATTTTTGATTAAGGAAGAATATTATTCCTCCATAGCATTATCCCACTCAAGTACCCATGATGCCTCCTGAAAAGTCTATGGATCTGAAACTGAAGCAAAGAAGGCATGTGGATCTCTCTAAAAATCCCCCCTAGTATGTCTATCATCTGCAGGATCTCCTGCCCAAGTGTTAACACTCTCAAGTGTCTGTCTGGCCCAATGTGGCCCAAAAGTGGGTGAGTCAAGAGCTAACTGCTCATCCTCTGACTAACTAGAGGTGGATGAATCTACATCACTATCCTCATTGTCTAAACTCAAAGAAGAAGAAGATGTCTTTGGCTCAAGAATCTGTTGTGGCTGATCTAAATTTGATGAGGGAGAAGAAGTGTCAAGTGTTGAGTCTCTAAGACTCTCCTAAAAGTGGACACTTCTCTCAATGAGCAACTCATGATTGGTCAGATGTAGAAGGCGATACCCCTTAATACCATCTAGATATCTTGCGAAGATTCAAGGATTAGACTAACGTTCCATAGCTTTGCATTTCTTCTTCGATATGCAGACCATGGCTAGGGATCTAAAAATCCTAAGGTACTCAACATCAAGTTTCCTCTTATGCCAAGCTTCAAAGTGTGTTATCCCTTTTAAAGCTTTATGAGGAACCCTGTTTTGAAATGTAGCAAGCACAATTGATGGCTTCAGCCTAGTACTATGGCGCTAAGGATTTGGAGTGAATCATACATCTACCCATCTCTTTCAAGAACCTATTTTTGCTTTCTAAAACCCCATTTCTTGAAGGACTGTAAGTGACTGTGTGCTACAAATCAATCCCCTCTGTGGTGCAAAACTGCTCAAACCTGTTGCTGACATACTTCCCTCCATTATCAGTTTGAAGAATGTTGATGGATTTCTCACTCTATTTCTCAATAAGAGCCTTGAAGTCTAGAAAATTTTTAAACATTTCAAACTTTTGTTTGAGAAAATATATCCAAGTGTACCTAGAGAAATCATCAATGAAAGTGAGGATGTACTTGGCCCTTGTGAAAGATGGTTTGGGAAAGGGTCTTGATACATCACTGTGGACTAACTCCAAAGGTTGTGAAGCCCTCCAAGCTTTAACTTTGTCAAATTTTGCTTCAATATGCTTCCCAAGGGAGCATCCCTCACAAAGTCCTTTTGAGAATTGG
This sequence comes from Torreya grandis, assembly GCA_037957365.1. Taxonomy (NCBI): domain Eukaryota; kingdom Viridiplantae; phylum Streptophyta; class Pinopsida; order Cupressales; family Taxaceae; genus Torreya; species Torreya grandis. Next base: position 16,226 of record JARHVA010009425.1, on the reverse strand, counting down.
ACACGAGGCAAGCTAATGACCATGTCATGTTTGCAAAGTTGCTCAAGGTAGCGGTAGTTAAGTTGGCCAAACCGCTGATGCCGTAATTTGCTAACTCCATCTGAATGAGTCATCAATGCTATTGGAGAAGAATTAGGTGCAAAATTTGAGGTGTATAACCTTTCTTGGTGATCTGCCCTACCCACTACCACTGTAGTATCACTATGCAACTCCCTGATAGCCACTGAATCTGGTGAAAACTCAACTCTCATGCCCCAACCAATGTGAGTGATTTGGTACACTAATAGGAGATTGGTTGAAAGAGAAGGAACACTTAGAACATTATTAAATGTTCTTCCTTTCATTTCAAATGACCCTCTCCCTACAATGGAAACTGATTTGTCATCACCCAAAATAATTGAAGTCATGTTAGAAGGCTCTAAAGATGAAAACTCAACTAGGGAAGAGCCTATGTGGTGAGAAGCACTCGAGTCGATGACCCATGAAGATGTAGAAGCTACTGTAGCTATAAGGGCCTTGCCTTTTTCTTTCTCCTTACCCTTGCCTTTTGCCTTAGTAGAATCTTGGGTAGATGAATTCTACTTGATGGACTCAGGAACACCTATGTTGTGTTTCTCTAGAAGATGAGCTAGGTGATCTATTTGTTTCTTCATGCATTTGTGTTCATCATGCCCTATCTTTTTACAATAGGCACACTTAACCTTCTCCTTCTTCGGTTTAGCATTGGAAGAGGAAGACTCAGTGTTGTTTTTGGCAGGATTGTTGTTTTCTTTCTTCTTCTTCTTCTCCTGGTCCTTGTTCTTTTTCTTCTTCTCCTTTCTTGAAGTCTTATCCTTACCATTTCTAACTATCAAAGCTTGGGGTTGAGTAGAAATCATTGTGCCCATTTGAATTAGCTTATCTTGCTCCCTATTGAGGTTGACAATGAATGAATCCAAAGAAGGCATTTTCCATGTAGTGCTAAGGGCACTTTTTGTGGCATGGAAAGTGGAGACAAAGACTGAATAGCTTGGACCTAACTTTGCGAGAATAGAAAGAATGAGTTGATCATCATTCTTCTCTATCCTGCATTATTTCAATTGAAATCTAAGGGCCTTAAACTTAGTGAAGAAGTCCTGTAGGGTGTCAAAGTTGCTATGACTTAGACTTATGAGTTCATTTTCAAGCTCATGACCTCTCATCTCATCAAGCTTCCCAAATAAGGTTTATAGGGTGTCCCATATATATTTGGGAGTCTTGGAGGTTTCTAAATCGAAGAGATGCTTTGGAGACATGGACAAGCTCAGTTATCCATAGGCTTCATCACTACGGTTGTACCACTTGACCTTTTCAGCATTAGTGCTGGGTTCTACTTCAGTACCCATGGTGATCCTATACAACCCTTTGCTTCTAAGAATGATTGACATTTTAACCTTCCATTCATGATATTTTAAGGGTGTTAGGGGTTTAAGTTAAAAAGAATCCATTTTAAGCTAAATTTAGCTGAAGTTGTGTTGATTGCAAGTTCTAAAATTATGCAGGAAGGAGAATGAAAGCAAAGATTGCAAGTGCTGAAAAGCAATCACACCCCCCAAAAATGTTGAGCCCCTCCCCCCCCAAATATGCAAGTGCACACTCAAAATACATTGAGCTAATCTGAGAATGCATCTTAGAGAATTTAGATCAAGACTTTAAGCAAACAAGACGTCAGACTCAGTCGAAAATGCGTCTCGGGAGACCCAAATTTTAGGTACTTTATAAACTAGTGTGTTTTTAACAAATAACAAGCCTACACTGTGGAGAACTAAAATACAAACACTTTTTAAAAAAATAACACCTGAATTTGAGCTACCATTTGCAAGATATTAAAGATTTGGTTTTCCCTTAAACTAGTGTTTTTGCCAAAAAAAGCACTAAAACATTAAAAAAATGCCTATTTTGAGAGAGAAAGTGGCCTTCTAGCTACTTGCTAAACTTGACATGGAGCGAGGAATCCAAAGGAGATCTTTGTGAGGGGGAATTGGCCTCCTGCCAACCTAGGCCTCACCCTTCGTCTTTGACAGGCGAAGATACAAGTTTAAATTTAAACCCCCAAATTATGAAATTGTCTAAAATACTTAATATTCAGTCAAATTGACTGATTTTTTTTTGAAATAGGTCAATTTTAACTAAGTATAATAAAGTAAAAGACAATTTAATGGATGGCCAAGTGTTTAAGGGCCCACATGGGATGCCATACAAGGAAAAGGAGCGTCATTTTCAAAAAAAGAACAATTATGATTTTACTGGGCACAAACAAGATATTGAATTTATAGACCTCATAGATCTCAATGCACAATAACAAGTGGCAATCACAAAAGAGAAGAGACAAGTTTCAACCACAGTAGGGAAGAGACAAAGTTTCAATCTCAATGCACAGTAGGTAGTAGCAAACACAACCTCACTACGCACCTCTTACGTGTTGGACACCATACAGCTCCATTTCACCCTACTGGAGTCCTAATCCATGCATATCTCACCCTACCAGATGCCCCACATGGACCTCCACATGCAGATGCACTTCTTGGAGAGTTGCTCCAAGTTGAAAGTGGCATCCAAGAATAGAAACCATATGTACAGAGATCTCTCTTTTCCTGCAGAATGACCAAAAAAAGAATTCCACCACCTTTGCTATAGCCACAACAGATATATACAAGATGTCTTGGCAAATTTTAAATCAGATATCTAAAGGGTAGATCTCAATGAAACTCAATAGAAGTTATTTTTTTAACAGGTTTCCATATGGATTTGCATGAGTTTTTAAGAAACTCTACCAAAACTCTCAAATGCAACTGAGTTAAACAAAAAATACTAAGAAAGCAAAGTAAGAATTTTAGAATAAACTAATAGCATAACAAAACACATGATTACCAGGGTTGCTCTGATACCATATCAGAGTTGTTGCCATAATCTGGATAATACAAATGCAATGGAGATGTGATCACACGAGATGAAGCTAGTGCACATCACATAGATGCTAAGCAATTTGAAATTATACAAGAAGATAAATTGCACAAGAAAAATAGGAGAAAACTCAATATTTGATTAACATGAGATGGCCAAAGTGAAGAATACATATAGGAGAGCACATAAGTAACTCCTCCATAAAAGGTGGTCAAGGCACCCCAAGAATAGACTGTAACTCCTCCATGAAAGGTGGTGATAAGGTGCTAAAAATAGAGAAGTAACTCCCATACCCAGAATAGCCAGTCAAATGAGTTACTTATGACATTCTTATGACACCTATGACACATCTATGATACACATCTCCACATAAGCTAGCCTATCCCATGAATGTAAGAAAACTCCATGTATGCACAAATATAAAATTTCCCTAATTAAATAATAGGGAAAAATAAAAACCTACACTAATAGTCTACCATTTCTATGGGTTAGATATCCAATTTTTATGGTTTGGTTTGCCTAGTTGTGATGGGTTAGATATTAATATTTGATTCTTGATAGCTCATCCTTAAGATCTATATGCACTTTATGTATATGGGATAGGTTGAAGGGGATAAAAAAATGAGGTCCTAGGATGTCATTCAAGGTTATTTTCTTGACTTATCACATAACCAACTCAATTTTTTTCTAGTCCTTGAAGAATATAAACCTCTACTTATGGTAACATGATGTTCTTGAAATCAAATGTTTTTATGAACTTGCCTATTTTTTTTCAAAAAAACCATAGTTGTTTCTATTTTTTATATCCCTTATCATTTGCCTTTTAATAAACATGTTCCATTAATATCTAATAAATAATAGGTAAACATAAATGTGGAGGATCATAGGTTATTGTAGACACGTAAAATTAACATTTAGATAAAACTATGCACTTGTTAACACTCTTTTACACACTTATCGCTAGACCTATCTTACACCCACTTTTGATCAATTTCAGTCACCTTCCACACTCTTTTAAATTGATGGATGAAACTTGAAAATACAAAGAACTATCCCTATCATCATTAGATTTATTTGAGGCCCAACTTAAACCTTAGCATGGTATAATGACACATTGGATAAGAGCACCCTAGGGGAATATAACGTATCACTCTAGTGTCCTTCCACCCTCTCTTGTATTCTCGCTAAGTAACAAGTAGTTTTCCTAATTCGAAGCTATAAGAAGGCCAACCTATGTCTATAATGAGATCATTTCAAAGGATGTTAAAGGATATGACTATATAAAAAATTTATAAACTATTTTTCACATAACATGCTTTCACACCAAAAAACACTAGAATCATACTTACACATTGAGAGTAGAATACCTATTTCTCCCTATTATGATTGCATACAACATTAACAAAACATAAATCAAATCTCAATACATTCCATAGGTTAGTCATCATGGTTTAGGTATCTAATCGCATTAATATTGGACCAAAATCTAAGACAATGCACCTGTTATTCACAGACTACCATAACAGGGAATAACTGCATGTGGTTTGATCCCTATTTGAAGTATTCATATGTAGTCAGTGCTCAACACATGGGTTTTGTAAGTATATCCTAACTTCAATCATTGATAATTTTTTCACATTGATTTTAATTAGTCTTCATGTGTTAAGGATCTAATGTTTTGAATAAAAACTAGTCACACATTGGTCTCCATAAATGATCATAATCTCATACACTAGATATAAGCTCTATAGATGAAGGTACAATGAACCCAAAAACCCTTATTTCATCATGATTATTAAACAATAGTGTACTAAGTTATATGGGACTAATACCCTTCTAGTTTCATTTACTTAGCATTATTGTTTAAACTAAGATTCAATTCTAGATTCCTAATTATAATGACACAGACCTCTTTGCATAGTAACTTTCTAACCTTGATTCATTTTGGAGTTATTATTTCTAGATAAGTCTTTATTTTATCCTTACACTTTTTTAGTCTTATCAAGTTTATAGAATAGAGTATTTATAAATTAGTGAATATTATCATTTTTATATTATTCCCATGATTTTTCACATTGATGTTGTCATCTAGGGTTCTCATATAAATTCCAATTTTGATAAAACATATGGGTGAACCTATTTATTATTTGAATGTTTCCAAACCTTAACTATATATGTTTAAAGGGTTCATATCCTTATTTTTACTATTTTCACTTATTTTTTTTTGGATTTTAATAGATGATATATTATGCTATAAAAACAATCTTCCAGGTTTTATTTTTATATTATATAGAAATAAAAGAATATTTTCCTCCTCCTAACCCTCAAGGTTGTGGTATCTACTTTCCCTCTAACTAGGTCCATAGTGTCACTATCAAAAGAATAAATGTATCCCATCATATATTTCCAAATGAAGATAATCAACCTATGCTTCCTAAAACCCCTCCACTTCCCACACCTCCTCTTTAGGGTGTATGTATGCATATTCAATTTGAATCAAATAAGATTTCAATTAAAGAGGATCTAAAATATTAAATAATCATTATGGGAAAGTTAATATCAGAGTTATAAAAATAAAATCAGATTTTTATCACAAACATCACATATTTGGGAAAGATCATTGTGGATAATAGGAGCACAATGTTCTGGTGTCCCTCACCTCATTCTTGTCCTAGAGAGATCGTAGTGTCACTAATCAATTTTAGACTTCATACATGGTTTATAAAATACGTACAATCATCAATTATCTCACTAGAGGCATGATAAATACAATTTTTATCCTTATTTTCCCATGTTATCTTACTCACTTGATCATTACTTTGCATTGTGTTACATCTTACAATATTTCTCACTCACTAACATTGTTATGTACTATTTTATATCTTATATGCTGAAAATTACTCAAATTACATATTAGATTTTGTTGATCAGAATACATAATCATGCATGATTTTTATATTCATTTTCCTACCTTAATATCTGGGATGCACTTATTTGCTTTATTTGGGGACATTTTAATATGTCATCGCCATGTGGCTTTAATATTTTATATCTTTGATTGTATGTGTGTGAGGACATTTGATCATGTCCTTATGTGCACCTTCTATTAGTGCATGTGGATAGTTGAAAATATCCTTCTATGTGGCTCTAAGGCTCTATTATTTCCTTTTATGTGTATGAGGTCATCTGAACATGCCTTTGTATGTTTCTTATACTCTAGCAAGTGACATTTGAACATGTCCCTTATTTTTGGACCTTGGGATTCTATTATGTGTTTTGTGTGTTATGTGTGTAATATTTGATTATGTGCATCATGGACATGACACTATTATTGCATACATATTTGATCATATTTGGATGTCATGATGGACATCATCCACCAAACCCCTTCCAATGCCATGATGGACATCATGCATTCCTCCCTATGTAGTTCTATTCAAAATTATATACTCAGTTGATCAAATGATCTATATGCTTCATTTTCACATCTATCTAGATAAAATGGGAATTCTTTTTATCATATACATCTTACATTATTACTATGCTCAATTGACATACATAATTATTCCATGTTTTTCCATGATGTCCTTATTACTCAGATTTACATTTTACATCTAACAACATATTGTGTAAACTTTTAATTTGAGCTAAGTTCTTATGCAGGATCAACAAATTACCTCAAAAGATGGGGCTTTCACATAGGTTTGTCTTAGAGACCTGATCATCTTAGATCAATACACATATATGATTTAATAATAATCACATAGTTGACATAACTTTAGGCTCATAAAATACATAGAAATCCACTTTCGATGAGAGCACCAAATTAGATAGGAGAGCACTAGTCTAGTATCCTTCCTAGTATTTTTGTCTAAATGCCTAAAAATGAAATTAATATATTTTATCAGAACCTTAATTTACTTAGATCAGTACTTATTAGTTTCATAGTTTTACTTCCCAAAATTACTTAGAATGACACAATTTATATCAGATTTACTCAATTTGGGAGAAATCATGCATGACATTTTGTTTCATTTTATCACACAAGTATCTTATCATAATAATATATTTTTTTAACCTATTTTGATAATATATGTATACTTGATATCAGTTGAGGGCATGTTTATTGGACATTGCTTCCACATTGCTCAAATTTTGCCTTAGTTTCATAGATGAGATGATGATTCATGTCATTATACACACTATATACATTAGACCCAAATTATAATCACTATTTTAAAAATATTTTTCACATGTTTTGTGCATGTATTGCATCAAAATTTAAACTTATTCCATTTTCAATGGTTGGTTTACTATTTGCATAGTATATACATTAGTTTTTGCACTAGAAATATCTATTGGGATTCATATAGGGATTCAAAATTACTTTATTGATATAGGATAATGATGATGGCATCAAAAACACATTGATTTATTGAGCACAACAACTTATTGATGAGGATTAGGAAATGCACATTCTAATCTAAGATCTTTAATATGAATACAAACACACAACATGCTATAGTCGCCATTTTTTACAGCAAAACACACAATGGTTTGTGTACTTTGGTGTATTTTTTTCTTGTCTCTCTCTAGTTTCTCATATTTCACATTTTGATTACTCATATTATGTAAATACTGATATTACATATGTTTCATTGTTGGGTTTTATGTAGCATAGATTAGCATTTTCATCTACATCCAAACTCCTTCCCATAGGTAAATTCAAGTGCACACTATTTTTCATTTTACTCTAGTACTTATTTGATTCATTAATAGAATAAAGGGGGAAAATATAGACATTTAAAATTAAAATTTAGATAAATTTTTCACTTTCAAACTCTCTTTTACACAATTAGCTCTAGACCTATTTTATGAACCCTTTTGATTACCTTTGACCACTTTGCATACTCTTATGAACTGATAGATGGACCTTGAATAGATTAATACTTGTTTATATAAAAATTAGAGACTATTAAGGCCCTACCTAACCCTTAAAATGATAAAATTACCTCTTAAACATGACCACCCTATGGGTCTATAACACACCACTCTAGTTTCTTCCACCCCTCTTCTATCCTCCCTCCAAATAACGACTAATTTCCCAAATTCAATGGTTTATGAAGATATAATAATGTCCTAATGAGTGAAATTAAAATTATTTTATTTTATATGACTATATAAAAAAATTTCAAATCCATTTTTCATGCAAGAGGCTTCCACACCAAAAATTACTAGAATGACACTTGACATTTGGAACATAATACCTATTTCTCCCAGTTTTGATTACATATAGTCTTAATACCCTAGGGATAAAGTATAAATAAATTTTACATGCCAAAATTAATTTTTAAAGAATCTAATCATGTAATAATTTCACCATTTTCTATCATATTACACCAATTATTCACACACCACCATAGCATTAGAGAACTACATGAAGTTTGATCCATCTTTGAGGTACTAGTATGTAGACAATGCTTAACACATGGGGTGTTTAGGCCTTAACCAAATTAAACTACTAACCAATATTTTCATTTGATTTGTAACAATATTATCATGTCAATGATGTAGGGATTTGAAGGAAAATTAATCACATAATGGTCTCCACAAATGATTGTAGTCTCTCACACCAGATATATGCTATGCAAATGAAGGCATAAAATGTCCAAAAACCATGATTTCCTCACTGTAATTGGATCAAAGCATCCTAAGTTGAACAAGACCACTAAACCTCTATTGTCCCCTTCTAAATATTATTGTCCATCCCTATATCTAGTTCTACATTCCTGATTCTAGTCACTAAACCTCTCTACATAAATTGTTTTAGAGTTTTTTTCCTCTTGGAGGCATAAGTTTTAGATAAGTCAATATTTTATCTTTACACATTGTTTTTTAGTAAGTTTATAGAATACACTAGTTCGAAATCACATACTATAATCAGTTACAATATTCACCTAATTTTCTAAAGTAATGTTGTCATCTATGGTTTTCACATATATTCTAAATTTGATAAAACATATTAGTGAACATGTTTATTTTTTAAATGTTGCTAAACCCTAAGCAAAAATGTTTATAGGTTTGTATCCTTATTTTGCATATTTTCACTTATTGTGGTTTGATTTTAAAAGTTGATATCTTATATTATAATGGTAATCTTCCATGTTTTACTTTCATATTATATGGATAGAAAGTAATCTCTTCCTTGTCCTAAAATTCAAGGTTGTGATAGCTATTTTCGATCAAACCACATCCACACTATTGTTATCCAAATGAAGACAATCAACTCATCCTACCTCAAACCCCTTCACATCCCAAATATCCTATTCAAGGTGTATGCATACATATTCAATATGAAACACATGGTGTTTGTGCTTGAGAGGGTCTAAAAGATTAAATAATTAGTATCAAAAAGCTAATATTATATTTACAAAAGCAAAATCACTTTTTCAATACAATGATCACATTATTAAGCATTAGAATTATGGTGGAAAAGAGGGCAATAATCTAATTTCCCTCACCTTCATCTTGTCCTAGAGAGCTTACAATATCACTACTTAGTTATATACTTCACATTGGGTTCCTAAATATATATTCATTAAATAGCTCATTGGAGACTTGTTAAACATAGAATTGATCCTTATTTTCCCATATTATGTTACTCACATGATCACTAATTTACATTGTATTACATCTTATGATATTTATCACTCACTAACATTGTGATATATTATTTCCTATCTTAGTTATTGAATATTGGTCAAATTATAATTTAGCTCTTGTTGATTAAAAAACATAATCATGCATGTTTTTTATATTACTTTTTCTAACTTCATACCCTATATGCACTTATTTTAAGGACGTTTGAATATGTCATTGCCAAGTGGATCTAAGCCTCTATATCTTTAATTTTATGTATGTGAGGAGATTTGAAAATTTCCTTTTGTGTGTATTTTATCCATGTGTGCAGACATTTTAATATATCCTTCCATGTGGTGTAAGTCTCCATTATTTCCTTTATTCATGTGAGGGCATTTAACCTTCCTTTATATCTATATTCTATTTGAGTAAGTGACATTTGAATATGTCCCTTTCTTGTGGATGCTTGGCCTTATATTATATGTTTTGTGTGTTGTGCATGTACTATTTGATTGTGTGAATCACAACCATGATACTTAGCTTGTTTCTTTGCTCAAATTTATATGACATGATAGAAATCATGCACCCAAACCCTTCCAATGCCATGATGGACATCTCAAATTCATCACTAAATAGTTATATTCGACATTATATGATCAATTGATCAAATTATCTATGTGCTTCATTGTCATTTCTATCTAGACACATTTAGTATGAATGCTTTCTATAGTATACATATTATGTTTATTGCTATGATTAGTTTACATACATGATGATGCCATAGTTTTCATAGTGTAATTGTCACATACATTTATATTTTTTACATCATAACAACATTATGGATAACCTTTTATTTTGAGTTAAGTTCATATGTAAGCTCAAAAACTCACCTCAAATGAGGTAACATTCACATAGGTTTTTCTTAGAGACTTGAACTTCCCAGATCAATAGATATATATGATTTAATAGTGATCACATAGTTGGCACAAATTCAGGTTTAGAAAATACACAAAAAGTGACATTGGAAATAATCACTCCGTTGAACATGATATCATTGCTTTAGTTTCCTTCCTAATGTTTTTGTTGAAATGTCTAAAACTGACATTAATAGTGTTTTAAGGAATTGTAGTTACTCAGAATAGTAATCAATAGTTTGATAGTCTTAGTTCACAAAATTACTCAAAATTACATAGATTATTTTAGATTTACTTAGTTTAGAGCAATCATGTGCCACATGTTATTCCAATATTGCACACTTGTTTCTTCTTACAATAAAAATTATTTTACCTAATCTCATATTATATATGCACTAGATATTAGTTGGGGGCATGTGCCTCACACATTGCTTCCTCATTGTTCCATTTTTAGACCGGTCTCAAAGATGGAATGGTAATTCATGTCATTCTCTATGTTGTATACACTATAAGAAAATTATATTTAGTATCTACATTAGTTTTACACTAGTTTTTTTGGTTTTGCTACAAAACTAAACCTTATTCTATCTACAGTGGTTGGTTCAGTATTTTTATTACTATCTACACCCTTTTTTGGACTAAAAATATCTATTGGGATTCATACATGGATTCTAAACTACTTCACTACTCTGGGATGATGATTATGGTGTCAATCACACCTTGAGTTCTTACACACACACACACTTATTAATTATAATTATAGCATTCATAGTCCAATTTAAGATTTTCAATGTTAATCCAAACACACAATAAACCATAGCCATTGATTTTTATGCTAGAAAAGCATAATGGTTTGCATACTCAATAAGATGTATTATTTCCTTATCACTATCTAGTTTCATATCTTTCAATATTTGATTATTCATTTGAATTAAACAACAATGTTACATATGTTTTATTACATGTTTGGGTGGAGCACTATTAAACATTATATCCTACATCCAAGACTCTTTCCCATAGGTTATTTCAAGTATTCAAACATTTTCCTTTTAATCTAGTAATTTTGCGTTCTTTCATTATAAGAATAAAATGGGGGAAAATGTAGACATGTAAAATTAACATTTAGATGAAATTGTACATTGTGACTACTCTTTTACATGATTATCTCTAGACCTAACATATGGTAACTTTTGATCAATTTTGACCACATTACACTCTCTTCTAAGTTGATAAATCAACTTGAATAGATTGAGACCTATCCCTATCAATATTAAAAACCTTTTAGGACCTAACTAACCCTCAACATGGTAAAATGACCCATTGGATAGGACCATGCTAGGGCATTACAATGCATTTCTCTATTGTCTTTCTCCCTCTTATCTTCTCACTAAATAACAACTAATTTTTGAAATTTAAAGCTATAGGAAAGTCATATTATGTCCCTAATGAGCTCCATTCAAATTATTTTCAATGATATAACTATATAAACTATTTTCAACCCATTTTTCACATAGAAGTCTTCCACACCAAAAATCACCAAAATTGAACTTGCACATTTAGAGAAGTATAACTATTTCTCCAAATTATGATTGCATACAACACTAATAGCCTAGAGATCAAGTATGAATACATTATACATGTCACAAATCATGATTAAGGAATCTAATATCATTATTATTGCACTAATATCTAACATATTTCACTAACTATTCAAATACCACCACATCATGGGAGAACTACATGAAGTTTGATCCTTATATAGAGTATTGGTATGTAGGCAATGCTTAAAGCATAAGATGCTGGGGTCTCTCCCAAATTTGACTACTGACCCATTTTCCCGATTAATTTAAATTGTTATTCACATGTCAAGGAGCTAGGGTTTTGAAGGAAAATTATTCAATCAATGGTATCAAAAAATAATTGTAATCTTTGGCACCAAATATAGGCTTTATAGACAAAGGAAAAAATAACCTAGAATCCTTATTTTCCTCACTACAAGTGGAAAAGAGTGCACTAGGTTGGATAATAACAACACCCCTCTAGTGACTTCTTCATACTTAAATTTTCTAGTCCCATATCCAGTTCTAGATTCCTGATTCCAATCACCAAACCTCATTGTAGAGTGAGTTTCAAACCTTGAGTCCACCCAGAGTCATAGATTCTTGGTAAGTCTTCATTTTCACCTTAAACATTACTATTTTTATAAGGCTTATATAAAATAATAGTTATAAATCATTTAATACTATCATTTCTATATTATTTTCTTGATTTTCTAAATTAATGTTGTCATCTAGGGTTTTTATATAAATCCTAGATTTGATGAAATAGATATGTATATATGGATTACTTTCCTCAATTAAAAATTAATATATATAATAAACCTATTAATAGATACCATTAAGTTTTACCTTGAGAATGGTTCCTTTTTTCACAATTAGAGAGGAAGCTCATTCCATGTAATTATCCTATCACTAAAGGCATTTTGGCTAGTTTGTGCCAACAATGTCAGATATTGGCTATGTGATTCTATTCACTCTCTTATAGATCTTCTAGTGACCTCTCATTTGCTTATAAATTTAATCTAATCTAATTCCATTATTTCAGGTCTATTAGCTTCTATGATCATTAATGCATTTGATATTTACTTTTCCTAATATTGTAATAGTTATTTATCCCTTTTTATTTTGATATCAAGATATGAGGAAAAATACCTATATAAGACACCTCCCACATATAAATTTTGATTTCATTAGAGGTAACAAAAAAATAACATAATTATTCATAAATAATTCTCAAAGTCAATTTTACTATTTAGGAGTGCTACCACTATACATCTCAAATAACGAATGAGAGTCACTTAGCAATCTAGGTAGGTCAAACTAGATCTACATAACTATAGTTTTAGTTAATTTTCCTCATGATAGATGACATAAACCCATTCAAGTGGTTTATAATCCATGATTTCATTAATTAGTTGACTCATGTCTTCTATTTTTTCCTCAAGTCTTGTGATTTGTGATTCATCCTCATTAATATATTTCTTCAATGATTTATTTTCATCCATATATTGATTTAATTAACAAAATCACTAAAATTTAAGGGTTTAGATCTTAACATTACTTTTTATAAATAATTCCATATGATTTCTTCCATATGTCTGAGTAACAATGAATAATTATTTTTTATCAGCTATAGGATATTCTTATCCTACATGGACTTAAGGTGTCAAATTTATGATTTTACCAATCTAGAGTGTGTTTATAACCTATTATAGTTTTCATCTGGTTTCTATGTTTTTGATCTAAGGTTTTCAATTTACCTTAGGACCTCTATAAATTTATGTTCCTCTTCTTGTCTTATAAGAACATGGGTTCCCTATTGTTCCTTTTTATCTTCTCTATTAATGGATTGTTCTTCCATTTATTCCCTTTTTACTAAATCATATTTTTTTCTTATGTTTCTATCTTTCCTTATGATAAATATTGTGAAGGACCCTAATGTTTCATTCTACCAAAGGCTATAGAACTAGAGCTATGTGAGGTAGATTTTCTTCAATAAAATGATTGGTAGTTTTATTTCATTTCTCACAAGGTTCCTTTTCTTCTTAAGATGATCCTAAAATTTATATGTGGACAATGGAAAGGACCATAGATAATTTTGTTTTTATATCCCACATTTTATTAATTTTGATTATATTCTAGGAGTTTATTGTGAAACATTTGCCTCTTCTTATGTCTTAATTTTGAAGGGATACCTTCTGCCAGGTTATCATTATCTACTAGTTTCTCACATTTATTTTGGGTAATCTTAGGAAGAGGAGGTTAATATTAAATTCCCCCTTATTATTTTCTCTATCCTTTCCACATTATCCCTAGATACACCTTCCTCTTGTTCCTTAACTATTGTATGTGCATGAAGATAGGGGCCAAAAAAGTGGATATAATTTCAAAAAATAAAGTATGCATTCATCCTTCTTAATAATGGTATACATAGTTATTAAAAATGTCATAAGTAGTTTTTAAAAATTGCATATGCAGTTTTATGACATAATCTCAATTTTACTAAACTAGAACCACATATGTAGTTTTAAAATTTCATACATGGTTAAAATAATAAAATCACATACATGGTTCTATTATTATAATTATAAAAATTTTAAAAAACTGATGCCATTCATTTGACATTGATGCAAATTGTGAGCAAAGGATATCAAAATAAAATACACACTTGATTAGACTAGGGGCACCTAAATTTTATAATGCCATGCAAGAAAGAGATGTATGAAAATGTATTTTAGTGTATTTTAGTGTATGTATTTAGTGTATGTATTTTACTGGTTTTTTTATTGAATTTTTTTTAAAAAACATATGCATAGGCAAGTAGCCCTGAAAAAACAACCTAACCCTCATATCCTCATAACCCACAAAACCCTCATATCCCTTATCAACCACAAAACCCTGCAATCCTTCCTTCCCCATAAGACCTTCGTATTCATATTGTACATCCTAAATCCCTCCATGATATTCAAGAGGATTTAACATCCCATATCATTAAAAATAAGTTGTAAATTAAGAATCTAATTAGGTCATTGAGGAATCCCTATGCAAATAAATCCCACTGACTTTCATTATCAAACACATTACAAATATTATTGGGTGAAATTTAATCTTTAAGGGGTCAAATTGATAGGTGGGTTGAGCATAAAAATAGATGTAGGTAATACTATTTAAACAAATTATCTAAAAATAATGTGAAAGATAAAAATATAACCAAATCCCAAATTTGTGCCATATTCATTGATGGGAAAACTGGTTTACTTCTAGATGTGATGCCTAAATGCATTCCAATCCACTAATGTACTCATGATTTTATCAAACATAATTTTTGGGACTGATGCTTGATGGTATTTGATCACCTAATTTACAAAAATAATAAGGTCTCGACATAATTTTTGATAAAATTATATTTTTAGTTTGTGCTAAATGTAGTTCCAAATTATCTTAATTTTTTGGATTTTTTTGGTATAGGAAAGGGATATGTTTATGATAGATGAATTGCACATAATGCACCTAATTATCCTATAGTACATATCAACAAACCACATCCTCTCGAGACCCTAACCTCTACAGTCAAGGACACTATAGAGATTGATTATTTACATGCACTTAAGGTAGTTAATGAACCAGTCATTTAGCATACGAACCATATTTCTCATACTCCTACTAGTTAAGGTGTACATGGTAAGGCTTCATCTAGTGATGTTACCCATTGATATCACTATTAAAGATCACGTGTTGTTATATTCACTAAACCTAACGATGAGGAGGATATTACTTAGCCCACTCATCATGGTATTTACATGGGCCTAGATAATATTGATATCACTACATTTTAGTCATCTACATTTGATCTAGACACTTTGGTTACAACTTCTCAGGTAGCTTAAATATTTTACTTGTTGTAAAAAATTGTCAAACTTGTTAAATATTAAATATTTGTATAGTTTAAAAGGTATTTTCATTATTTTTCATAGAGAAATATCAATAATGTATATGAATTTATTATGTTATAATAGGACGTTATATGTGAAAAGAGCATGTGTGTTACTCATATAAATCTTATATATAACTACACATAAGTGATTTTTAAGTATTAATTAATGTATTGATGCAAATAACCTACTTTCATTTACTAACTATTAATAATCTCTCTCTCTCTCTCTCTCTCTCTCTCTCTCTCTCTCTCTCTCTC
>JARHVA010009424.1:295000-318321 GCA_037957365.1 Torreya grandis | reverse complement strand
CTTCAATTTCCTTATCTTGCATTTAGAATGTTTAATTCATATGACTTTGAAAAATAATTTAGAACCTATGTCACCAATCTTAAGCCAAGTAAGCCTGGACTAGATTTGTTCCCCTTTAGTAGTGTATTGTTTATCTTGATGAACTTGGTGCTTCAAAAAATGAAGTTCTTCATGAATAACCCCATTTGTCAAGTCCAGTTGAAGCAAGCCTTCTGCACAGATAAGGTTTTCTTGAGTATCTCTTGTATGTTTTATTCACATCCTAACTTTTCTCTACCCATAGGTTCTTACAAAGTTTATAGTACATTTTATATTGTATTTCCAATGGTGAATGATATAACTGGAATTGTAGATAGCTTTTGCTAATATTTCATGATGCTTGCATTCCCTTAGTACATACCTTGTCTACAAGGTGTGAGATATAAAATTTATATATCCCTTGAAAATATGAAGAATAATTCTTATCATCCTTGAATAGTGATAAAGTCATTTCAATAGGGTGGTGGTCTGACATGGTATATGGTAATATAGTTACAACATTACCATCCATGACCACATCAATGACTAAAGACTCAATGTTCAAGTAAAATATATCCAGCCTTGATTACTACATCCTATTACTAATATTATTATAAAACCAAGTAGAGTGTATTACTCTATTAAGGCTCTTCCCCTTCAAGAGAGGATATTCAAATCCTTGAATTTGTTTGAACTTAGACTAAAAGAACAACTCATTGCATTTACATGTAAGGCAATTCCCTCCAATTTTGTCCTCTTTATCTTCCACCATGTCCAAGTCACCACCAAAAATTCAAATAATTTTTTAATATTAGTGGCTAATGAATTTCATATGTTAGAATTCTCCCCTATAGTCATTGGGGGTATATATGTTACACAAGCCCATGGTCTAATTTTGATATTCTATCAACACCTAGATAACCTTGTTACAAGGAAAATGACCATGGTTGACAACATAGTCCTTCCACAAGGGGATAATCAAGATATAGGATAACCCTTTAACTATATGATGATTAGCAAAAAAATTAGGAGAATTAGGCTAGATAAAATTTAATATCATGGAAATATGGGTGCCAATAGCCTTTACTTATTGTAAGAAGAAAAAGTCAATACTATCTCTTGAGAATCTAAACTATCTTACCACATATTTTCTATCCAAAGATTCTAACCCTCTTACACTCTAACTAAAAATCCACATGAAAAATAATGGGGAGTTAATAAGGGTCAAATCAATTGACCATTGGGCTTAGCCCCCTCATTGTACAACCTATTAAAGCATTCTGGGATTTTATTTTCCTTTCCTTTCTTTGTAGATGGGGGTTCTTGGATATTTTGCTGCCCCTCCTTATTCACCTTCCTTTTTTTCTATGAGTGTAGTGTGATCACTCCAAGTTGGACTCAATTCTATTTTTAACCTTTTTCCACCCCCTTTGGACATCCAATTATTTTCCACAACTAAAAGGTTCTTGTTTTCTACTAGAAATCCATCTAAAATCTCCATCACGTTGATGGGGGGGCCTATGAAGTTTTTATTTGGGGAGATGATGATAGGACAAGAATCAATGGAAGACTTATTAATAGTGCTTCTATTTGAAGTACCTTGTGTAACATTATGTAATTTAGGTACCTCAATAAGGATTACCACATATTCCTCAGAAGAATAATACTTAAAGGGTTTATATTCTAGGAAGGCATCATCCAAGTTGTCATAAAGGAAATCAGTCAGGTTAGGTGAGGGATTATCACCCATAGCCCATAAAATATCCTAAGCCTAATAATCAATAGGAGGTCCTTCCCCGTCATACTCACCTTGAGCATCAAGTCCAAGCATGTCAACAACCTCACCAATGGAGGTATTATCTTTTAATGGTATACTTGAAAGCATAGGACTCTCAAACATTTACAGGTTATTCAATATAGTCTCAACTTTCATGGTGACCCTTTCTTGTTTTTTATGTAAGATATTGATTTCATCAATAAACAAAGAGTAATGTTTCCTAAGATGATCATCATTTTTACAAAAAGCCATGCATTCAACCCAACCAAACCTTTGATAACACAAATGTGAGATTTCTTTTTGATTTTGAAGTTGAGTGCTTATGGTAAAAATTCCAAGGGATCTAGTGATATTAACACCTAACACTCATATGAACAATGGATCTTCTGGAATATTTAGCTTTCAAAACTTCACGGAGGGGTTTTAGTGCCTGTGAAAGAAAATTCCAGTGCTGAATCGATAGATCCTTTATGTCAACCCACCTAGGGGAAGTTTTTAAAAAAAGATCATTAGAGTCAATTTTAGGAGACCAAGTGATGGCCTTTGAATATTTAATAGCCAACATTCTATAAGGGATTATTGATGGCCTACATTACATAGTGAATTTTTTAAACAATATCATGAAAAACCCTATCTATAACATCTTGCAAAAATTAATATATACACCCAATTTTTTCACTTATAAAAAAATAACCAATTATCAAAAAAATTCTTAGAAGTGAATGCATTTCTATTTAAACAAACAAATAAAATCCCAACATTTTTAATTATGCTTTCCTCATTTTAAAGGTTACACTCCATGGGATAATTTAGAGTGGTGGTTAGGGTTTTAGTGAGGCTAGGGGTCTTACTTATTTGACCTTCCCTACACTAAAGATTTCCATTATCTTCACTACTCACCAAAAAATTCACTCCTTATGAATACCTAGCCACTTCCTCTAGATGTAAGACTTAATTAAATAATCATTTTAGAGGTATAGTCACTTCAATTTCAACCTGAGTTGAGCAAGCATCACTGCTAAAAAATCCATCACCCTGATCACCCCTCGTAGCATTATTTAATTCATTAAGACCTCCATAATTCACCCTCTCCACATGATCTCAGCCATCAAATCTAAGGGTTTCCATATCCTTCAATTAATACATACATTGCATTTAATAGTTTTAAAGGTAGTGGGAACAAATGCCAAGGAAAGGACATGCATGTTAACAATATGTTTTAGGTAAGGAAATATAGGTAGCCCTAATTAAAACATAATACATTCCTAAGATTGATGATGCCACCATGAAGAAGAGGTATGTTTTTTTAGATTAGATCAATTTTTTTATTTTTTTAAATTTTTTTCTAATGTGAATTACAAATTTGAATTTTTATTTTTATGCAAATGGTCAACATGATCCACATAACCCTCTACCTAATCCTTAACCTAACCTTCCACCTAACCTTCCTAACCCTCCTAACCCTCATGTAGGTCCCCTAGATCCCCTAGGCAGTCAGGAGGAATTAGTTGCTCACATACTGGAGAATAAAATTGAAATTGAGCAAACAATTAAGAGAATGAGGGAGCCCACTTCCATAAACACTCACTGTACCTATTTGGTGAATAACCTATAGTTAGTATTAGGTTATGTTGACTTGATAATGAGTCAAATTGATAGATGGAAGTCATATAGGGATAGTTATAGCACTTAATATGCTGAAAAATTATGAGCATCTGAGGTAAAGAACAAAAATATAACAAAAAATCAAAGTTGTGCCTTATTTATCGACGTGACCACCAATGCCCCATTTCCCATGACAACCAAAGTTTTTCCAAACCACCAATTCCAACATGATTTTATTAAGGGTAATTTTTGGGAATGTTGTTAGATGGTGTTTAACTATCCCCTTGTAATAACCATGAGGTCCCTTTATACTTTTTGAGGAAAGAATATTATGATTTCATCCTCAATTAAATTTTAAACTACTTTGACTATGGTGAGTTTTAGGGTCATGAGGAAGGCTTTACATAGGATCAACCAGGTACACATCTCACACCTATTCAGCCTATAAAGATCTCTACCCAAAAGCCACTACATTTTTATATTATTTTTGTGGTGGTAGAGGTTGTGGAGATATACACTTTGCATGTACTTAGTGTGATTACTAATAGACTCATTCATCATATGAGTAAACTTTCAAAGATAAATGCTCAATATACTCCATCTAGTGGTCATACCCAACCCCACCAATGTAGATGTTATGGTGTTATATGAAATGGACCTTCAGATGGTGACGTTGGTGCTTTAGGGGGCTTGGAGGATGTGGTCTTGACTGATGAGTTATTGGCACACACATTTGGTTCAGATACGTGTGGAGTATCTACACACATGCAAGTATATTTTATATAAATTTAGTGTTAAAAGTTTTAGTTATATTTTTAGTTTAAAAAGGTAAAAACTAATTTACACATTTAAATTAAATAATATATATGTATTTTTTTGTGTTCCAAGAGGAGACTATGCCTTCAACATCACAACTAGGTAGTGGGTCAACTTAGGGTACTAAATCTATCCATGTCAGTATGATACCATATACATTTATAAAAGTAAAATTCCAAGTGAATCTTATATACTCTAAATGTACATTCATACACATTAATTACATCCTTGGTAGATTTTGTTTTAGAATTTATATAAAATACCCAATATAATTTTGTTAGAAATTTTATTGTTTGATGTATTAAAATGGATTGGTTTAACTTGTTAGAAACTCATCCTCAATTTCAACTGTCTTCAATAACCAAAATAATGATTTTAACATTTTCTTGATATCCCATTATATGTTTTTTCCATAATGGGTCAATTCCAATCGGTAGGATTATATGTACATATATATAATTCATTTGATAAAAGTTATTTATTATAATATATTTCTATCAATTTTACAATCAAGCATAGCATGTCTTCTTCAATATTCACACCACTCCTTTATTTTAAATACTAGCCTCAAAACCAAGTACTTTATTCCTTGTTATCCTAATAACATATAACAGTTCAATATCTATGACCGATATCCAAAATAGTCATAGCTAGAAATTTAATTCCCATCTTAATTCCATCTGAGCATAATAATCTCATCTCTATCTATGGAGTTATAAATTTGGATGTCTTATCCTCTTGATTCCATTGTACCAAGTCAATTACATTAGTTTTTTGGGAGAGTACATCCATTAGATCCTATTGGTTTATTATGAGAGAGTCAACTATAAACTATAGCCTATATGTATATGGCATATTCCTTGTGACCATATACAAATAGGGGACCTCAACCCCATATAGAAATAGGGTTCTCTCTATATCTATTGATGTAGAGATATATCAAATTTTATACCAAAATCTACCTATATTCCTTACTTTCAAGGATTTCCTTCATCTATTCATAACTCATTTCGTTAGTCCTTTGGTTAATCAAATATAAATGTTAATATTAGTTAAATCAATATTTATATCTTCTCTCTCTCTCTCTCTCTCTCTCTCTCTCTCTCTCTCTCTCTCTCTCTCTCTCTCTCTCTCTCTCTCTCTCTCTCTCTCTCTCTCTCTCTCCTCTCTCTCTCTCTCTCTCTCTCTCTCTCTCTACATCATTGGCCATGTCACTAACTCAAATTTTTTGTCTACTTACCCCTCACATACACCTTTCTAGCTTTACCTTCTACTAGCCCTATTTTTTGGTAAAGCTACTTGTTGGTATCATTTGAAATACATTAAACAAAAAATATTTATATATTTAATGACCCATTTGTTCCATACAACTCCCACAATAACCCTTTGATATAATAACTAAGGAAAATTGCACTTCCTTCTTTAGGCCTCTCACTAATTAGCCCTCCATTTATGTAAACCTCCTTAGTATGAAACATGTATGAAATTTATATATAATATATTAACCTTTATAGATACCCATTTTTCTCTTTTAGATGAATCAATCATTTTTTTACCCCTTTCCTTGGACAAATTCTCTTGTTTCTATATCATCCGTTATCCCTTAACCCTTCTCTAGGCTTAACACTAGATCATAGCCTCATTTACATAATTTTTTGTACTTTAAAATCATAAAACCATGTAAATTAGTTATAAGACGTAAAATAATGTAATAGTACATGTTTTTGGAAAATGTTAATGGTTAATTCTCATTTTATACACTAAACCCTAGAATCAAGTTTTCGAGGCCATTACTAGGGCCAAGATCGCACTAAAGGGTATAAATTTTGTCTTAGTGGGTTTAAAAATATCAAACCTTTTTCATTGGGTCTATAATGACCCTATACAACTTTTACATTTAGATATAACTTTTTTAAATCTCACAATCAATTACAAACTCAAAACTCTCAGCTTACAACCCTACTTATACACACAAGAAAATAGGGTATAAGGTTACTTTGTATTTCATTCAACATAGAATATATTTAAAACATAATATTGGATTATATACACTTATATTGACTACATTATACCCATTACAATCTCAGTGGAATCGCAAACTAGTTTCAATGTAATGTAACTTAGTCCTTTGACTGTATGTTACCCTTTAACAAATAGGGTACTCAAGGATTGTTTCCTCTTTCAAAGTCAAAGCACTATAAAACTATATTAATATGATCCCCACATTTATATGATAATTCAACATCCTTATTTAAAATCTTTATAATCCATAGCAAGTTACAAGACAAAACACAAGGCACATAATTTCTTAGTTTACAAACTATATATTTTCCAAGAACAAGGACTATGGACAAATAGTATTTTACCACTCCTTAAACAAATAGATTCCTAAAAAGATTATTATTAACACTCTTATGAATCTTCCTTAGTTACTATTTCATATAAATTTATGCTAAAATAATAAAATTCTTGGACTATGGTTGAATCTTGGACTATATGCAAGAGTAAATTTGCTAGCAACTTGTTTAATCAATGAATTGCCCAAGTTATTAATTATTAGGTTATTTGTTTAGTTGATGAATAAGGTGGACACTCCTCCATCATTATGATTCGAGATAGAGTTGGGAATTTTTTTTAATGTCATCTACGTAAGAACTCACTAAGGTATGTATTTTCACTTGTAATTTTGAATTGTAATTTAGTACTTTTGTTTTAATAATTTTACTATATACTTTGGTAAATATAGCTTATATGTATGAATGTATTGTGTATGTAGGGATTTCATATGTCATTTGATAGTCTTATTTAAATTACTACTATTAAATATCCTCATGTTTTTTAATTATTTGACATGCATGTTTGTTTAGTTGAACTTGGCATTGACCCAGTTGGGCATCAATGATAAATTGATGATTTCATGTATACTTGTTAAATTTATAATAATTTTTATATTTGAATAGGTTTGAATTCAAGTGTGCTATGAGAAAATTACTCATAGTCAAACCTTAGAGCAATCTAAGGCATTCAAGATATCTCCATCTACAAGCAAGGCATCCCAAGGAGAGTCTTCCTTAAAGAAGGCAAAGAGAGAGACACTATTTGATGATTAGGATGTTGTAGATTATTTAATATTCTCTATGCATACATGGAAATTTACACATTTTTGGCATTATACATGCGTATATGATGTATTCAATCAACATTAGATACTGTGTTGTTAGACATGATGTAATTTTTTATATGCCTATATGGCAATGAATGTATTATTGACATTGTATGCCTATATATGGTAGTCGTACATGACATTTTATTTTTTTACATGAATATTTAATAAAACCAATGAATTCAATATTGTTTTAGTCACTCGTGTTCAAATTATTATAAACTATTAGTTTTGAAGTATTCTTAATGATTAAGAATTTAATGAGATTGAGAATAAATTGTTAGAATAATGTTACAAATCAGACCCTTATAAGAAATTAACACACAATTGACATTCACTTGATATGGTTTGCTATGCTATGATATAATTTGTTATGCTATGGTTTTTTAGGATAATGTTGAAAATTAGACATTCATGTACTATGGTTTGATTTGAATCTTCTTTCATAAGCTAGCTTCTCTTTTAACTCTTTAGACTTAATTTAGCTTCATACACCTAGTACTTATTCCTTGTACTATTAGTAACACCTCCTTGATGGCATTGATCTCTATCCATACATCTTTTACCTCATTCCATTCATGTCTCATTATTAAATTTCCTCTCAATCTCTTTCTAGTTTCTTCATAGGCACCTTCTTTAGGTCTCAAGAACTAAATCTTGGTCTATGTTTCAAGAGCTTAACCCATTGTCACATATGGTCTTAAATTATCATAACATACTTGGTATAACCCCATTCAAGTACTCAGACAATATCATTCTATCATTCCACACCTTATGGACACAGTGTTCTTTCAAGGCTTGTAGTCGTTTTTACTATATTTTGCCTTATACATAAATTTAATGATTTCTCAAGAGATTATAAGGGCATTTATAGGTACATTCTATTCCTTTTCATGTTTATGACAAATTTCAAAGCCCAAATCCAACTCTAACTATCACTTCTTTCACTAGCCTACCCTCACTTAGGCCTAATTGACCCTATTCCAAATCCTTATTCCTAGAATCCATACACATTCATACAATCTCAAGTTAAAACTTTTTTATTCACCTTGTATATGTATAGGGGAGAAATATTAAAAAAAATTAGTACATTTCCATGGTTAAATCTCTTAATAATGCTTGAATCTCACTAATCTAAGGGTTTCCATGCCCTGTACATACTCTCCAAAGGTCAAATTTGACTTTCCCACTGATCTTATTTTGTTGAAAACATACTCATGACATCTAAAACATACCAATTTGAGCTTTTCATTGAAGGTCCTAAGTTTTCCTTTTACCTATTTTCCACTTTTACCCAAGTAGGACTATAAGTCCTACTAGGCCTACTTCATGTTCTTATAGATTATTTTTCCCCTATGAACTTATTTCTCACTCTTAACCCCAATATCACATATAATATTGATGTTTGGCCATATCTCCTCCCATAGACTTATCCCAACCTCTAAACCACCTTTAAAACTTGAAGTACAAAAACCATACATTTAGTTATCATAATTGTCATTGTATTATGCTATATTTATATGTTGTGTAAAAAAAGGGTTTATGCGTATAATTTCTATGGATTGGCATAATTGATCCATATTTCTGCTCCTCACCAAACATTTTGTCATAATATCCTTTACCTGTAACTAATAAATTTGCCTCTAGAATTGGTAGGTGCAAATCCACCATTTCAAGCACATCTATATAGGAAAATTACACGTTTTCCAAGAACCTTGACACCCACTTCCACCTACAAATGAATTTTCACTACTTTTTTGGAGCATGGAAACATTGACAACAAATGTTGTTAAAGTTATAGCTACGGTCTGAGAACTCAATTTTTAGTGCTTATTGGCTGAAGACTGGCTCTACCAACATGTCTAAAGGAGTAAATAATATATATTATCAAGTTCTTGACTTCCCATTTGGCCCTGATGACAAACCCACCACTCATTTTGGGCTCAAGAATGCCCTTCCCAATAAAAGAAAGAGGTTGATTTTTATCCTAACTTAGGCATACATAAAACCAAAACTATAAGTCATATGGATGTACTGTAATATCCCTTGTGTGTGGGGAAACATCCACTAATTTAACCACAAATATATTCTAAATCAACTCTAAGAGTAATTCATTCTAGAAGTTGTAGTAAAGGGTCCTAAAATGCAATGTTTTGGTAGTGAAGAGACAACTTCTTGACCTATAACTAGAAACATTGCCTCCAAAACTAGCAGGTACAAATCCACCACTTCAAACATGTATAGATAGGAAAATTACATATTTTTGAAGAACCTTGATACCCAATCCCACTCTCAAATAAATTTTCACTACTGTTCTGGACCACGAAAACAATGACAACAAATGTTGTCAAAGTTGAAGCTATAGTCTGAGAACACAATTTTTGGAGCTTATTGGCTGAAAACAGGCACTATAAATAAATATAAAAGGGTGAATAACATCTATAGCTAGGTTTTTGACCTTTCATCTGGCCTAGATGACAAACCCACCACCCATTTTGGGCTCAAGAATGCCCTTCTTAATACAAGAAAGAGGCTGATTTTAAGCGTAATTTTAGGCATTCATAAAACCAAAACTATAATTCATATTGAAGAACCATAATATCTTTTGTGTGCATGGAAAATTCATCTAATTTCACTCTAAATATAGTATAAATCATCTCTAAGAGAAATCTGTACTAGAAGTTGTAGTAAATGGTCCTAAAATACAATTTTTTTGTACTGAAGAGACAACTTACTGACCTACAACTCGAAAATTTGCCTTCGAAACTAGAAGGTGAAAATCCACCACTTTGAGCATGTATATATATATGAAAATTCCATTTTTAAAATAACCTTGATACCCACTTCCACTGGCAAATGAATATTCACTACTATTCTAAATCATGGAAACACTGACAATAAATGTTGTCAAAGTTAAAGCTACAGTCCAAAAACATAATTTTCAATGTTTGTTGATTGAAAACTAGAACTTCCAACACATTTAAAGGGGTGAATAAAAATATAGGACTAGTTTATTGACCTCCCATATCTCTTAAATGACAAATGCACCACCCATTCTGAGCTCAAGAATGCCCTTCTCAATACAAGAAAGATGTTAATTTTTAGCCTAAATTCAAGCATGCATAAAAATAAAACTGTAAGTCATATGGCGGAACCTTAAGATCCCTCGTGTGCTTGGGAAAGTACTTTAATTACACCTTGAATCTAGTTTGAAGCACCTCTAATAGCAATCTATATGATAAGTTGTAGAAAGGGTCCTAAAATGCAAATTTTTGGTAATGAAGAGACAACTTCATGACCTCCAAAAGCAACTTTAGCTCTTGTAATGGTAGATGTTCTAATAATATTTACACCCACTTCAGCCCATAAGTGAATTTTCACTACTATTCTAGAGCATGGAAACACTAACAACAAATGTGTTGGGAAGGCTATAAGGAGAAATAAACATGTCATGTGCAATTGTTTAGGAGTGCAAAAATGCCACGTACTTTTACTAAGATTCTCTTAGCTTCAAGAATATGAAATTATTTACTAACGGTGCCAACCATGTGAAGGAGGAAGCTAATTTGGAACCACTAACCTAAAAAAAAATTTAATAAGTAATTAAAGATGAAATTTATGTATGTACTACCTAAAAAATTAAAAAAATATTTGATAAAATTGATTACATCTACATTTTACAAGTCAACATACCTACACATTTCAATCCAATGAACCACTTGGATCTTCCCTAATCTTGATAGTATGAAGAATCGCTTTAAGGTCTGACTCATGAAATTTCCATGGATTCTTGTTTCATGGCCTCCCATGATATTTTTGCAATTGAATGTTTATTTCAAGAAACAAATTTAAATAGTGTAAAGTCTTTCTATGAGTTTCAAAGTATTCAAACAACCATACAATTGAATTTTTATAGGATATCATCAAAGCCAAGTTCCAGTGACTACCATAGACCTAGTGGGATAATCAATGTTCTCTCCATCTACAACCCATGAAATCAATTTTTTTCTTTCCATTTACACACTGACATAAGTAGTAATTTGTTCCCTCTCCATTGTCCTCATCTAGAATAACTACACAAACATGGCATGCATCATTAAAAATAAATTAATGACATTATGAAGATAGATTATAAGAATAAATAATCCATATAGATTAATCTTCTACCTCGTTGTACTAGATTGGATACATTGTCAAAGTCATGTGAGGATGTCATGCAAGTAAGTTACAATACTGGTGGAACGTAATATGTGTTGATTGAAATTAGAGGTTTGGAACTCTTGCCATCCACCCACTCTTGTGACTTACAATTATTCCAAACAAATTACATGTATGTAGAACAAAAGCATGCCAAATGTCACATATGAATAGTCTAAGAACCTATATTTAAACTAAAAAATGAGTGGAGTTCACTTGAACCTATTAGAGTCATACAATTCTTATAGTCTGACAAGTCTTTTTCCTCTATTAACCAAAATGTCTATAACTAATAGAATTTGGTTGAGCACCATGACATATGTTCTCATTAGACCAGTCAACCACACTTTAATTCATCAATTAAATTAACAACATTGTCATATTTTAAATCCTCCCTTGAAATGGCTCTCTTTATACATGCTCCAACACCATCATGTTCCTCTTTTCTATGGCCAACCTTAGTGAAACTTCAAATATGTTCTACACCAGTGGTAACATGCATCCTTCTCAAGTAATAAAACATCTGTACATTCTTAAACTATGATATGTAATTGTTTGACCACATGTAATGCCATTTGAAATTAATGTTCCTCTGAGTTAAATATACATAGAACTTATCAAAATAACCTTGCACATACTCTGTACAATGTGATTAGTCATCATTGATATAGAAATGGTACTTCCTTGATATTTTTCAATCTTCCTATGTACTATCAGGTGCATGCATAAATTTTATATGCATGAATATGGATATTTGTGTTGATTTGTAATACTATGATTTAATGTAATGAACCATTACACTAAAATCCTAGACTGTTAGTGAATCCACCCGCCAAGATCATAACATCCCACCACGCTTCTGGAGCTCAGAATTTGGGCTAGCTTTGCGCATGTACACAAGATCCACTACGTGTATGAGCCCCAAATGAACACTACAATGCTGATGTAACCCACCCACTCTATGACTCAAACATAGGTGGTTGCTCTGATACCAAATGTAATGAACCATTACACCAAAATCATGGAGTGTTAGTGAATCCGCCCACCAAGATCATAACATTGAACTTCTATTTGTGATTTGAATGTGTAATTTTATACAAAATTTAATAGTAAAATATTATAATCAATTGGGAATGTGTCCTTGTTTATCTTGAAATATTCATCCAACCATTAAGCCTTATGTTTGTGCCTTGCATAATCATAAATAATTTTCTCCATGAATTTGACCATAAAACCTAAAATAGGTATCTCTTTCATAACAAGCTCACACTTTTTAGATTCTTTACCATCTTTTATTTGATAATTCATAGATTTGTATTTGTTCAAACTAACTCATTCTTGTCTAGTTACACTTGTACACTCCTCATGGATACATTTTTTCAATTTTAGCAATCCATCACAAATGTTACAATTTCTATCCAGACATGTTTTCTTATAAAAACAACTATCCATTTGGTCTTTCACAAAAAATATTTGAAATAAATTTCTTAGCTGATTTTGGTGGAACTTCTATGCCACACTCCTAAAAAATGTTAGTAGTATGCAAATTACAATGAATATGGTGAAAAACGTCATAGTGCATTGAAAATTCAACATGTTTCCTACAACAGCAAGTGGTGCGTGTGTGATTTACATTTGCATAAAAAGGTTTGGTCATCTAAAAAAGTCTTTGACTAATAGTAATTTATGGATGTTTTTCTAAAAACATAGAGTATAATTATGTTTGAGTCATCTAAGAAATGTTTCAGATGTGGTTCAAAATTATGAGAACTAACTCTTTTTTTCACTGCATCTCTTGCATTGGGTGAACCACTTGTATTATCTTTCCAAAATTATGTAAGTAAATTTTTCAAAGCATCAACTATAGACTTGTCTTTTCATAGAACTATACCAGAGAATGACCAGAACTCTTTCATAGTGGGTTCATTAAGTCTTTCGCATATTACAATTTCTTTCATTAACATTTTTTTATTTATATCAAGTTTTTGATTTATTTTTCAAATTAATCATTTTTTCTCTATTTTACCACTTACTTCACAAGTTGTCATTATATGTCAGGCAACATTATAATATTTTTTGCTTGATTTTGGGCCTAAAATATGATACATATCATGTAAATTTTCAATGATTTCATCATTTTCACTATCCATGTTAGATGTTCTTAGTCCTAATGGATATATTATAGGTCTCATTTTAAGCAATTTCATCAACAAAACAAATAATTGACATCTTTGACTATCATACTCCAATTTATGAAAGAAATTATCCCAAATTTTTTGAGCCAATCTTCTTGAATGGTGGTCAGACATTTTGTTATGCATTGATTTCAAAATATTTTCATCAAATCCAATTAAGTACTTATCTTTTTCATGCACAATTCTTGGAGGTGTTGTTATTGGTTGAGTCCATTTAGAGGATGTTTTCAAATCATTATATGTTTCCACATAATTTTATTCAAATGTGTTTATTTCTTAATTATGTGTTTCCATGAAATTTTATTCATTGTTAATTTCATCATTAGTTGAGTCCATTAAATTTTATTCATTGTTTGTGGGTAAAGTATCATGCACATGATATTTATCAACATAATAAAAAGCTTTAAACTTTGAGTGTGAATTTTTAACATTATCTAATTTTCTATTAATAATTTCATCATAATTAAATTCATAATTGAAAATTTTATCATAATTCAATTCATTATTAAAAAAATTATCATAATTCAATTCATTATTATAAATTTCATCATTATTTAATTGATTATTGTTAATCACTTCATTATGTAATCCATTTGGCTCATCAGGTTTAGTGTTTATGTCTTATCTAAAATGAATTGCTTGCATTCATACCTTATTTTTTAATTTAAACTCTTCTAATTGCTCTAATGTTTCTTTCTTCAACTTCTTTCTCCTCCCTAAATGTGATCCAGAGCCCATTTTGATAAAACAAACCAAGAAAGTACTTCAAAAGTGAGGTCCAAGAAAATTGCAACTAGGAAATTACGTAAAACATGCAGGGAATGTCTGTGGCGATAAAAATCTTAATTAGGGATAAAAATAGACATTAAAAGTGAGTTTTTATTTTTAATTCAAGGAACATGTATGTATTATAGGAATGCTTATGCGTTCCTTGATGTATAGGTGTATACTATACAAATAAGAAAAAAGTCTCTTATTCAACTATTTTTTCCATTATAATACTACAATATGATGCATTAACACTCAATAAAACTATAATATGATGCATAAATCCCTAATATGATGCAATAATACTATAAAATGTTATAATAATGCTATCATATCATGCAATAATGCTTAATATGATATAATAAAACTATCATACAATGTAATAAGACTATCATGCAATGTAATAAGAGTATCATGTGATGTAATAAGATAATAATATGCAACAAATCTCCAATATGATGTGTTTAGGCTATGATATGATGTAATTAGGCTATCATATGATGTAATTAGGATATCATATGATGTAATAAGGCTTAATATGATGTAATTAGGCTATCATATGATACAATAAGGCTCAATATGATGCATAATTCTCCAATACATGATGAAATAAGACTCTTAATAGGACTATAAAGCAATAAGACTAATGAATTATGCAATAAGGCTCAAAATGTAATACCAAATGAGCTAATTTTTCACAAAATCCCATCAGAGGTCCATACAAAACTTGGTGAATAACATATTCACAAATTAGCACTAATCACATTCATGAATTTATGCATTTGTGATGAAATCAAGGAACTTAGGCATTATGTTTGTTATAAAATTAGGATTTAGGGTTAGGGTTTTAGTGTAACCAATTTGTACATGTGTATATGTCATAAAATTAGGGTTTAGGGGAACTACATTCATGCTCAAGTGATAAAATTAGGGTTTATGATCAACATGTCATGAAACGTGAAATAATTTATCCCTTTCAATCACATTGTAGACTCTAATTTAGGTTCAATGGGTTGAAATTGGCCATTTTGGCATTTAAATATGCATTTTTTTTATTAAATTAGTGTCAGTTAAGTCATACATGTTGCATCTATATTATACAATCAATTGGGCCATAAATTTGGTTTAGGGGCTCAACATTGCCCAAATCACATCCCTAATTGAACCAATCATCTAATTGGTTCATTTCATGATAGATAAAATCATACTTAATTTTGACCCAAATCATATATATCATGATCTTATAATTATGTCAAGAAGGGGATCAAATTGGCCTCTCATGCCTCCTCAATTGAATTTCCCATATAATTGAACCTTGTTGTGTGTGTGTGTACCTCATACACCCAAACTTGTGTCAAAGCTATCAGAAATGCATCAAGTCTTGGAAGTTTCAGAGTTGACAATGCCCTGGGAGGCCAAAATTAATTACATATCACCAAATGTAACTCATACATGCTCAAAAATGTCACATTGGTAGAGGTATCAAGTTCTAGAAGCTTTAAAGAGTTAGATATCAGATCCCTATGAGGCTTAATCCAATTAGATATGTATGCATGTGTGTATATTTTATAGACATATATTTGTGTAGATACTAAACTATCACTTGTCCTAGAAGCATCAAATTTTTTAAAGCCTCAAGATGTCAAATATAATCAAAGATTTCCAATGTAATCAAAGATTTCCACATACATGTGTAGGTTTAGTACCCCTGGAGAAGTGTTAAGAGCTGTCAAATATGCACATCTTTGATACTTAGACATGTTCCATTACTAAGCTAACCAATCCAACTAATACCTATTCACAAATTTATTATACATACATAGAAGCCAATAATGTTTAAAGATTGGCATCAATCCAATCAACTCATGTCCAGTAAATAATTCACACATGTGGTGCAAACCTATGAGTTACAATTACTGTATGTAAATTATAATTTATATCCCTTTAAGGTCCCATCACAATTTAAATCAGGCAATAAACATTATCAATTTTCTACATGTAAATAGATTCAAATTATTTATATCCCTCTACCTTGAATTACCTCTAGAGTTGCCAAAGCTTACATTCATATTATGTCCTAAGTGGAGGAGAGAACATAATTTAGAAATGGACAAGCCTCAACCTCAAATCCCAAGATGGAGCAATAATTATGAGACATGTACTACTTTATTACAATCAACATTATAAGTTTTAAGATCATTACAATGAAATATGAACAAGATGATTGAAGATATATATATATATATATATATATATATATATATATATATATGTAGTCTTGAAACTTTTAACAAGGAGGTACACACTGGTATTAAATTCTAATCAACCATCTATATGAGGTGAGAAATTTGTCATCCACATGAATAATTATTGGTTCTCTCTACTCAACATCATCCTTGAGGGGAAGTAGGTCTCAGATTTAGGGGACATTAGACCACAAGTTTAATGTATCTTGAATAAGTTAAATAGATTTTGAGCTATGATAACTTATACATATGTTGTACTTGGTCAATGTTAGGTCTACACCATCCCATATTGGTTTTGAATAAAATCTCTAGTACAAATATATGTTTTCTAAGCTATACATTTATCTCTATGTACGTCATCTTAAAATAACATATTAATAAATTACCACATCATCAGTAATGGATACATGTGACCATTTCAAGTTTATTGAGCTCAAAACCACATCTTATACAAAATAAAATGCATACCCAATTGGACCAAAATATTTAAGAATTTAACATGTAAATACATTGTAAGTTACTCATTCTACTTTCATATCTTACCATCCCAATTACATAGTAAGGTATAAAACTCTATGGTATTGATAAGGATCAAGTGTTTTCTAGCTTGTTTTTGAACTTGGAATTATTGCATCTGTGGTTCACCTAGGACTAGTCCCTTGTCAAAGACACACTCTTCAGATGACGTGGGAATAGATGGAGTGGTTGATGGTTGTCCCATGTGTGATGGAGGGGTAGATGAAGGATGTACACAGAATGGAGGATTAACCATATTTTCATAATAGATCTTAATTTTAGAAAAAAATTGAGTAATGTATTTGAATACATTAGGGTAATCAAATGAATTTTTATAAAAATATAAGACTCTTGTTAGAAATTTAATTAGGACCTCAAATGCACCTATTGAATTAGATGTACTAAGTGACCTTAGAGGAAACTTAAGTGACTTTATTCAACAACATTTAAAAATGTTTCTCAAATAATCCAAGGAATGATTCATAGGTATTAGGATCTATTAGGTATCATTCTTTAAATAGATATCAAAGAGATGCATTGTTACACCAAGGGCTCAATTCTTATTTCTACTTAAACAAGATTATCTATAATACATAATCCAATTCAAAGGGTTTGCCACTTAAATGAATTAGTTCAAAATTTATAAATAAATGGGTTTAGTCAAAGATATCATAGAAAAAGTAAAAGGGTAAGATAACATTTTAGGCAACTAAGATAATATCAATAAGAAACACAAAATTTGAGGGCAAGTAATATTTTAGGCAAGTAAGGTGGTAATTTATATCCTTGGCCCTACTAGGGGAAAGATCCCAATATCTGTGCATGTTTCAATTGTCAAACAATGCTTTTGTTAACATGTGTTCTATTTATGAAACATATTGGTGTTTATATTTATATATTAATGTGTACCAAAATTTGAAAATGTAATATCTAATACTTGTTCAAAATTTATTCTATAAAATTAAAAGTAACCAATCACATATTGACAAGTAAGAATCAAGTATTAATACTCTAATG
The DNA here is from genome assembly GCA_037957365.1 of Torreya grandis. NCBI lineage: Eukaryota > Viridiplantae > Streptophyta > Pinopsida > Cupressales > Taxaceae > Torreya > Torreya grandis. The sequence goes on along the minus strand of JARHVA010009424.1, from coordinate 300,003 downwards.
CACAACGACTAGTACACTACATGTTACCTTTTGATCATAGGTTTAAAAAATGCATTTTATGTCCTCTTGTAATAAAATCAGTTATATTATCAAATGTATAATGAGATAGAACTTAAAACCTTACTTATAAGTAGTTAAGATGACATATTAAAATGTGTAAAATTTTTGAAGTTCGATGTGGTCTTATGGCACCTTAATTCACTGCCCAGATATAATGGGACATTTCCCCTATAAGAAACATGAAATTGGACATTTCCCCTATAAGGATGCATAGCTAATAGGACCTTTCCCTCATAAAAAAACATGAAATTTGTTTATTTCATTTTATGTCTAAAAAATATGTGTGCATTATATATTATGTTATATAATGTGTGCACGTTCCATAGCGCATACATGTTATTTAAATTCAGAATTTAAAACCACCCTTTTAGGGTTTAAAATGGCTTGGATTTATGAGCCTATGGTTGAGATTGTGAATCTATAGTTGAGACCAAAAGTTTTATTAAAAACCAACAAATTTCAACTTCAGTCACCAAATATGCTATGGATTTCAACATAAAAATTTGAAAAATTATTACCATTACAAAGAGTAGGTTGTCCTCTTTCTAAATGTATGATTTTTATAATTTTTGGGCTATTTTAAGGGTTAGAACAATATTTATTTCTAACAACACCTTTTTAGGCCACTACATGCCTCACCCATACATGCCTATTCAAGGATATATAATTTGGCTTTCATTTATCTAACTAGAAAACAAATTATATGGTAACAAACTAGGCCTAATTATACACACATTCAAAAAAAATCAATTTTATTTTTTTTTGAGGGAGTTAGGGTGGGTTGCATAGATGATTATCCATTTTTTTTTAGTTTTTAGGATATACTAAGTTTTAAAATTAATAAAAATAAATAATCTTAAAAAAATATTAAAAAAAAGTTTATAACACACTACAATATCTAATCTAGAAATTCACCAAAGTGTTTCTAACAATATTTAATGATGCTAAAAGAATGGTGGGTCACACAAAATGGTACAATTTAAATTTTATTAATAAAATAGGAGGTCCTCTTCAAATTTTAGATGTTTAATCTATTTATACTTAACCATTTTTGAATTTTTTTTTTCAAAACTAGAATCAAAATTATACAATTTATGTTTTTATACCATCTTAAGATTTTGAGTGTAGCTATCTCTATTTATCTGTAAAAGTTCATATTTCTAAAATTTCAAAAAAAAAAAAGTCCACAGATAGGCTCTTTTTTATTCCCCAAGTTGGTGCACTTACCCCTTGGTACCGATTTGTGCACCCCTTTCTACATTCTTTCTGCTCTTTGGTGATTTTTTATCATGGAATTTTATTCTGGTTTAGATTAATTTGAGTCTTTTGATACAAATAATTACCATACATAGAGACCTAGAATGGAAACAATAATTAAATGTAATGGATTATGGTTCTTACTGAATGAATTTTAACCATTGTTCACTAGACAATATGGAAACATTTAGCACCAATGTAAGTTTGAAGACTGTATGTACATGATTAGGGCATATGTGAGTGATAGTATTTTGTTTCATTTGGATGGATGTGATTCTCTATTCAAAATATAGGCTAAACTAAAGCATTTTCTTGAGAAATTAGATCACATGAGAGATACACAACTTGAAGTCAAAATTACTTCTCTCAATCTTGAAGCTTTTTCCTCTATTGTAGACTGTCTCACTATGCTTAAAAACTTGTTGACATAATTAAAGGGGAGTGGATGAGATAATAAAGATGAAGAGTGTGTGTACCTATTTCTATCCAAGTTGAGAGGTCCATTCTAAATATTTTATTCTACCTTTTTATCTAACATATATGCCTTATGTGTTATATTTTAAATGCTTGATTTTGAGTTGTTTTGTGAAAGACTTATTAGGAAGGAATCTAAATTGTATCACCTTGAGTCTTCCACCTCTCAAAAATAATTAGTAAAATATAATCCTAAGAGAAAGTTTAAATCAAAGAGTAAATCAAAGAACACTCCATCTCAAAGTGCCTCTAAACCCAAGTCATCTTCCAAATCCAAGAATAAGTCTAGCCTTTCATGCTCTTTTTGTGGGGGGTACTGGTCATTAAACCTTTAGGTGTTTTAAGACAATGTAAGCCTTGGAGGATGCAATTAGAAAAAATAATATTTTTTATCTCCACTCCATGCAATGAACATGGTAAATCACTTAATGTTATTGCAATATCTTAGTCACCTATTTCAAATAGTTGAGTCATATATTCTAGAGTTTCTCACCACATGACTTCTTCTAAGCAGGATTTTGTATTTCTTAGTTTGAGTTCTACTTCTAACATTGAGTTTAGAGATTATTCCTTTATTATTTTTTAATGGAAAGGGTGGTATACCTCTTAATGGTGGATGAATTAATAATGCACCATATGTCCCTAATATCACTACAAATTTGTTTTATGTTTATCAAATTTGTCATTCTAGTCAGGGTAAGATAGTGACTTTCATACTTAAAAATGATGAAGTTAGATCATTGATAGAGCCTCACACACTCATTACATAGGATGTTTTTGATCATAGTTATTGATTCTATTAGTTTGAAGGTTTTGATGATATTCCTATAGGGACATGTTTGGTTTCTCATGTAAAATCTAAGAGTATGTTTTGGCATGAAAGATTCAAACATATTAATTAAAAATATTTGAAAACTCATGATATGGTAGATGGTCTTATTATAGTTTCATGTCTTGAAGGATTTTGCCCTAGTTATTCATTAGGAAAACAACACCAAGATATATTTCCTAAGGGTATGTCCAAGAGAGTTTCTTCACCACATGAGTTTGTACATAGTGATTTGATGGTTTTTCCTACTCCTTATTTCGATGGAGCTAAGTATGCACTTACTATTATTGATAATTTATTGATGCATACATTTATATATTTTCTCAAGTACATGAATGATGTCTTTTCTCACTTCAATGTATTTAAGGATTTTGTTGAGAAATAATCTTCTAGCTACATTAAGAATATTCTTACCAATAATACGGGGAGTACATTAGTAGAGAGTTCTCTAAATTTTTATAAGATCATGGTATTATTCACCAGTATTCTATTCCACATAATCCATAATAGAATGGCTTAATAGAATAGAAGAACTAAACTTTGAATGAGATGTCTCACAACATGATGTGATCACTACATTTACCTCCCTTATATTGATTAAAAGTAGTTAATTATGTGAATTACATTTAGAATCACACACAAATCATAGTACTTAAGAATTTGACTCCAAAGGAGGCCTAGTCTGGAATCAAGCCTAATGTCTCATTTTTCAAAGTGTTTGGGAGCCATACTTGGGTGTTTGTACCAAAGAAGAAAAGGAAAGCAATGGATAAGAAGAGAAAACCATGAATCTATATAGGGTATTGTAAGGACATGATAACTTATACATTTTTAGATCATGATACTCATGATGTTCTTTTTGGAACACATATTCAGTTTTATGAGTGCTTCACTTCTCATGATTCATCTTCTATGCCTTCTTCTTATTTTATTGATTCTTAACCTCCTCTTGAGGATTTATTCTTTGAAGAGCCAATTAAAAAAGTCCATAAGTGTGTTATGGATGCTGAGGATTCTATTCCCATTGATGTTATCACTATGCCATTGTGGGCTTGTACTATAGTTTTTGAAGGAATACCTTATATACATGATCTTCCACCCACTATACATCATCATGTACATTCTATAGGCAATATAATTTTGTGTTAGGTATTCTCTAGGTATCCATAATATTTTTCACAAGCTCATTGGATAAAAGAGTGAGATGATGCAATGATAGATGAGTATTCTTATTTGATGAAGAATCATACTTGGGATTTTGTCTCTCTTCCTAAAGGAATAAAGTTGGTTAGGTGCAAATTGATATAGCACACTAAGTATGTAGTTGATGGGTCAATTAACAAGTATAATTCACATCTTATTAAAAAAGGTTTCTCAGAAGTTGGAGGTATTGATTACTCTGAGACTTTTTCACCCATTGCTAAGATGGATTATGTGCACCTTGTACATTTTCTTGCTACATTAGAGGGTTAGATAATGTACCAAATGCACATTAAGAGTGCCTTTTTACATGGATATTTATGGGAAGAATTCTATATGGATCAACATGATAGGTTTATTCATGATTATTTTCTTATTGTTCAACTTATAAGGTATATTTATAGTGTCAAACAAGTTGCTTGAGCTTGCTATGAGAAGATATATACATTTATTATCTCTACTAGTTGTGTTCACAAACACTCTGATCTCATACTATATATCTAGTGTGCTAGGGAGTATACTAATATATTGGTCTTGTATGTTAAAAAATTATTTCTCATAGGTAGCTCCTCTTCTATGATTTATGTTATTTAACAAGCTCTTTCAGTGCAGTTTGATATGACAGATCTTGATCTTTTCCAGTTTTTCCTTACTTTGTATATTTCTTGATTAGATTCAAGGATTAATTTGAGTTAGTACAAGTAAACCCTTAGTATTATTTACAATTTTCATATAGCCAATTACAATCCAAGGCCCTTCCTTTTTAGTCTAGAGTTACTCTCACTTCTACATACACTACTACTCTTTATGGTACTACATTATACATGTAGATGGTTGGGAGTCTTACGTATTGAACCCATACTCACCCAAACATTTCATTAGGATAGTCAAGTTTATATCTAGGTTTTCACATGTTCCTCATGAAATTAATTAGTAGGCTTCTAAGAAGATTTTGTGATATATATGAGGTACTAATGATTTTGGATTACACTACACTAAGGGTTCTACTTAGTTAGTTGGTTACACTCATTTATATTGGGAATATTATCTTGATGATAGGTATTCCACTTTTGGATACATTTTTTCTTGATTCTTCTCTAGTTGCTTAAACATGCAAGAAGTAACATGCTATTGTACTTTCATCATAGAAGCTAAGTACAAGGTAACATTTAGAATTAGTCGA
>JARHVA010009424.1:235000-290000 GCA_037957365.1 Torreya grandis | reverse complement strand
TCATGTTAATCCATAAGATCTTTATGGATATCAGTTGAGTTTAACTTCTTTGCTGTCACTTTTCCCAATCCACAAGTTCCTTACTTTAATTCATTTACCTTTATAATTTTCATAGTAAAAAATGTACATTTTGTTTAACAAGTTAGATATACAAACAAAGTAATTTTTATAACTACTAAAACATTTATAATATATTTAAAATAATTTGTTAGAGGTGTACGGAAATTTTTTTTCAAATTAGACATAAGTAACCATCAAGGTCATGGGATCACCACAATGTGTTCCACTTTAAGTATATTTTACATAGCGTCCAAAGTTTTAACTCTTCACCATGTCTGACACATTATAGAGGATAATTGCTTATTAATTGTTCCTATTGAATGACAAGCTGTGGTAGTTAAAATAAATAAATGTGCAAATATGTTTTTTGGAATCAAATAGGAATTTTTTGTTTACACCGCATATAAGCTATACAAATGTGGTGACATTATTGCCCTCTACACAATGTCTATATTTAGTGAATCATAATCAAATGATGGTTGGGGTTTACCATGTATTCTATAAGTTTTTTATTTAAATTAGCGAGGTCAGATGCCTAATCATTGGTATTTTTGAAGCATAAAGGTTGTTGGATCAACTGAATCTATTCCCTCTAGCTCTACTTGAGCCCATCTTCTGTCATGAAATGATAATTAAGTAAAGGATGTCAAACTCCATAATGAGATTTGGCAATAAATTAGTTGCTTCAACAAAGATCATTCAACTTAAATAAGTAGCTACATTAGTTTTTAAATTAAGAAAATAATTACATTCTTATTTTATTAATTTATAGTATAATTTAAATTAAATAATGTAAAAAATCATCTCTTATAGATTCTAAGAGATCTAGCAGATTGAAGAAACTCGATCATATATAGTTCCCTACATAATGCCGGCATCGTACTATTCCTTATTCCTATAAACAAATAATTACACAAATGAAAGCAATGTCACGTAGTAATCATGTAGATGGTTACAAAACATTGAAATGGTCAAGTTTACTTTATAAACAATGGAAGTGGTAAATATCTTTATTAAATAGGTCAACAAATATAAATAATTTTATATTATAATATCATTTATAGGTTTGGCATCATAAATATATGAAGATGAATCTGTGTTAAGACCCTTTTAATGAAACATCCTAGCATAATAAACACATAAAACCATACACACTTCACAATAATTTACAATCATGTGAAATAAGAAATATACGTCATCTACCATCTCTTGACTTAGTCACCATATTATCCTTCTAAACTCTTCGCAAAGTAATCCCTTGTCCAATGCCACAACATTTCTATCAGTAGCCAACGTCATTACCAATCTGAGGCTACCATCAAAAGAAAAATCTTTGGGAGTTCAGACAATAATCAATTCTCTATTTGCAGCAAATCCTTGACACATCTTAGGGGCACTTTTGATCCACTTTTAGTCACATGGAGGTCACAAATAGCACCTAAGTGTATAAAACATAACATGATACCCATAATAGCATTATACATTAGTGATTTAGGTCCCTACACCCTCCAAAGGTAAATTTACATCTCCTTAAGAGGATTAGGGTTGGCCTAGACCTATTCTTAAGTCACCCTCCCATGTCGTGTTTATGAGAGCACTATATAAACACTACTCTCACACTCTTACAACCTAGGTAGACATCATCACAAAGAAGCACACAAAAAGTACCACTTCATATTGAGGGAATGCTCCCAATTCTTCCAATATTATGTTGACTCAGCCCATACATTCAATAATGTAGCCCTAACATAGCTATTTAGATCTCGAGTGGCCTCTAGTGCATCCTCTCATTCATTCACACTTAAGCATTCTAACATTGACTTTTACTTTGCACCATCACTTAGATTGGGAGAAGTACATTAGGCTTGTTCCCTTTTTGATGTATTGGTATGTAGGGAATTCTTAATACATCACTAAAGTGTTGAGGATATCTAACCTACCCCACTAAATTCTTCTTCTCATGGTGTTAATTCAAGATCTTGAAAGCATGAAGACCTAGGTTTTTAGAGGAAAATAGATATACTATAAAAAGTATTAACTTCAAATAATTTAAATTCTAACCAGAGATAAAATAGTTCCTGGTCTATAAGACACATAAATTGTTTTTGGATATATTTAGTGGAATAATAGTGCTATGATGCTACTATCCAAGGTAAAAATTTATTGTCCAAGAGTAATTATCACATGTATATCATAAAAAAATATTTTGGGAACAAACTATGTCACATTATGATGACCAAAGAAATTCAGATAGATAACCAACTACGTTTTTTATATGTCCTCATGCTTAAGAAGGAAGATAGTTCATTAGCAAGAAAGGTTTATAGGAAAGGCACACACATAGACCTTTACATGTATTCCTCCTCCCATTATCATCCTACTAAAAAATTAGTGGTCATAAAGACTTTAATCACTAGGGCCTTTAATATTTGGGATAAAGAGAATATCGATCATGAAATCAATCATCTTAACATAGTTTTAAAATTGAATGGTTATTCAGGTAGACAAATAACTAAGACCATTGAACAAGTTAAATATAATTTTAATAGAAATAAAGGTAAGGAGTCTTTTATAGATAAACCTATAGCTTATTTATCATATATCGAAGGCATTTCTAATAAATTAGCTAAAATTATCAAATGCTAAAATATTCATTTCACTTTCCTTCCCACGAATATGTTACACATGATGTTAGGGTATGCTAAAGATAAATTAGATCTAAAGCTTAGGATTGGTGTTTAAAAAATTTATTATTCATGTCGTATACCTTACATAGGGGAGACAGGTAGGTCAGTTAAAAATAGAACTAAAGAACATTCTTATGACACTCATCTTGAAAGAAAAGTAAAATCTACCCTTTCTTGAAAGAAAAGGGCAACACTTGAAAGGACTATCAAGTGGTTAAGGGGTAAAGGAATTGATGTTGAGAATTTTTATTTCCATACACCTCCTAGGGAAGATAAATTTAGTAGTTTCTATAAACAACAAAATGTTGAAATATAGAAAACAAATGAAGTAGTTTAAGTAGAGACCACCTATTAACAAAAGAAGCATAAGAACCAGGAACTATCTAATAGGATATTCTACCATGAAGGGTTATATTTCTCAAGATAAAAAGGTTAGGTGAAAATCTCTCCTCTTCTCTTAATCCCTCAATTTCTCAAGAAGTTCATGTTGATAGCTTCCCATAGTCTGAAAATCTTGTAGAAAACATAACTCAACAATTTATTTCTTCTAATGACACATTAAACACTATATCATCTATTTCTTCACTAAAATAAGTCACACATATTTATTCTTCTCCCTTAAATTATGAATGCCTATTATTTCCTCTCTAAGAACTCTAATTGATGTAGTTAGTAAATAAAAACAAGAAGAAACATCTTTTCAAGTTATCAAAATTGAAAGAACATCTTTCTCTTCTCTAGTAATGTTAGCCCCATAAATCTCAACTTTTGTTTCACACACTTATTTAAGAAAAAAATGTGGCATTGGTTGTCCATAGTGGTAAGGAAAAGAATAAAAATTGTTGAACCTATGGAGATTGATTTTGGTACTCTGATAATTACAATTCACTTTTCAAAAAGATCAAGGAAAGTAAAAATTTTGTCACAAATTCTAACAGATGAAAGAGGAGAAAAATATGTAGAGGTGGCAATTCTTAGATTTGATAAAGATATATGAAATATCAAAGTTGAGGACTATTAAGTATCAAGAGTTAATTTGTGAAAACCTACCAGAAAAAGGTTGAAGGAATATAAACAACTAGCAATTGGCATGATTTTTTAGAAAATGGACAAAAACAAAAAAAAAACAAAAAATAAGTTAAAAGAAAAAGTGGAGAAATTAAATTTAGTAATATAGAGGTTGATTAGACCATTTCATCCAACATTTTTTTTCAAGTATTCATGTTGAAACATTGAAGAAAATAAAATAAATAGGCCAAATAGGTAACACAATAAAAGATTGGAACAAAAAAATCAATTATCAGAGAGTTTCAATAATTATCAGTATAGTCACAATGGTTTCTAAAATCCAATCAGAATTTAAATAGGTAGTAAAAAATAAAATGGGTATACAGAGGAAATATAGAACTAAGAAGAGTCTGTCTCTAAATTGATTGAAGTTTTAAAATTTCCTTCTCATAATCTTATTGATGAAGGATTTATCCAAAAATAAATATTCAGTTATTAAATTGAGCTTCTCTTAGCCACAAAATTCATAATCTAATAACTTTAAGAATGCATCAAAATTTTCAACAATGCAAGGTCACGTGGGAGTGGCATAATGATATAAATTAATGCAGAAGTTAAAAAGTTGAAATGTCATTTTATCAATGATAGTGATCAGAATAGAGACCCTAATTCAGTAGAAGTTGTGGTTGAAGAATTCAAAAAGTATATTTAGGAAGATGTAAATCCCATGTCTTCATTTGGTCATGAAATACTTCATCAATTGGACAAATATCAAGTCAATGTAGTCCCTAATTTGAAGTTATAAAACAAACTTCAAAACAACTTTCATAAAATAAGAGAGTTGAATTGTTCAACATATATTGCATACATGTATATGGATGCTCCTAACAAATATTCAGTAAGGGTATTTATCCATAGATTAAGTGAATTTATGAAATAAAAGGAGTTATCAATCAAATAATAAAAATATTGAGGTCATTTTCAGCATTGATAAGTGTCGATAATAGCTTCATCAAATTGTGGCTAATCTTTTGATTTCAAAGATTTTTTCTCACACTTATTTTTAAAACTAGATTGTTTTATCACATTATATTTCCCCTTTCAAATGTATGTTTTTAACCTTACATATTGTGTCTATTATAATTTTTCAAACTTGCTTCTTCAAGTTGTGCAAATTGATGGTATACTTTTTACAAACAATGTGAAAATGCCAAAACATTTTTACACCCTTTCAAGTTGTAATTTTGTGTTGATGTTTTTACAACATTGTAATAAGGCAAGAAAGGTGGTTATGCACCATAACCACCTAGTTTAGATAATAAATAAAATCTAAACCCTCATAATAAGGGTTCTAAACAATGAAATTTTGGGGAAAACATTTTGTAAATGAAGTTTGGATTTTATACTCCATGAAGATCAATACAAATATGTTCTTATAAACTTTGTGATAGTTATTACTTTTGAATTATGTATATCTTCTTAATTCATTGTATTTGATCCTCACTTTTGAATTGCTATTGCTATCATCTTTAAATTGTTAAGGCCAATAAATTATGTTACAAATTTTTGTCTACAATTGTAATTGATATTTCGGATATAAGTGAAATCTCAATCGGAATATAAGCAATATTTTTATTATTTATATTAAAAAATATAGAGGGTTACTTCTTTCTTTTATCAGTGCTAAGTATATTTTTTGTGTATGTTTCATATTTTTAAGGATATGTCTTTCAACCCATTAAATGAAAGAGATTTTTCTTTTTGATATCAATTTTTCCTAAGACACCTTTGTCAACTCTAAATGTTTAATTTGGTGAATTTATTGTCTAAAAACCATTCTCTCTCTCTGTCTCTCCCTAAATATTCCTTTCTAAAAATTCTTTTTCATACTTTCAGGTTAAAATTACTACCCCATGATTTACACCAAGTTTTACTTATAAATATTTCCTTTTCAATAGTTTTTTTTGATTTCAATAGAGGTAGCTTTGCCTTCCAATATGTAAATACACACAAGCTCTGACTTTAAATAAATTTAATCATCACATTCCTTTTGTCTCTTTTGATGGTCTCCCTACTCTAAGCAATGTTGCTATTATCCCTATTTATTACCATCCCACTTCTTTCAAACTAGGAGATGTCTCAATCTTATTCTCCATGGATGCACCTATCCTGAATCTTCCCAACGAGTATTTTATTGAGATGGAGGATGAGGTTGGCTATATATCGCTTTTTGGGAAGTGTTTGAGGACCTTTATTTCAACTTTAGATCTTTCCTCATGGGCTTCTAAGGCTTGGCGAACCATTGCATCTCACTCTTTTTCACTACTTGGATTGGGCTTCTTCATAGTAGTTTTTAAAAGCCATTCTTATAGGTATTTCATTTGGGTTAAAATTTCATGGTTATTAAATAATTATGGATTCTTTTTCTACCATAGGTCTCCCTTTTTCAACCCATACAAGGTACATGTTTCGGTTTCCCTAATGTGGATCAGATTATACACTTTATCACCTATTTTATGAAAGGAGGAGAACATCATAAACTTGGTGGATAAAATGGGCTCCTTTGCGAACTTGGATGTTAATTGTTGGGTCCTCATATTGATAAGAGGTTACGCTATTATGCATCTCTCTAAATTGATCTTCCATTCTGTCAACCTTTTATCCTCGCATGGTAAGTGGACTCAATTTCTCAATTATGAAAATATCCATTTTTGTTGCTTTCACTATAATATTTCAAGCATCATATTGCTGAGTGTTCCTCTAGGCCACTTGGAAACTGTACTTATCGAGGGCAGTAGGTTTGTAAGAAGAAAGATGGGTCTCTAGATTGGCACTTCAGGTGGCATAACCATGATAAGTTCTTTCTTTCTCCCTTTCCCTTTTTGGTTGATCTGATCAAGGGGTTTCATCAGAGGTTGCTCCTAAGGATGGGAGGCTCCTTGCTCTCTTTGGATCCTCCTCATCTAGTCGAGGAATCTCCCTCACCTCCTAGTCCATTATTTTTAAAAAAGCTTGCCAATGTGGGAGCTAATTTTAAAAAGGAAGGACATAGTTATGAGGCAGAGTTGTTAAGAGCAGAAGCATAGTCTTTGGTGAGCAATGGTTTGCAATGGACAATGGAGGATCTTCTCTCTCATTGAGAAATAAGATTGGTTTCAATTTATAGTTAAGACACTTGTTTTTCTTTGGAATTGTTTCATTTTACTATCTGGTCATCTTTGCCTTCACATCTTGGTTGATTTCACAGTAAAATGGTTCTCATGGAACAAAGTTGAATAAGCATGTTGGTTTCTTGAGTTGATGCCCTTGGAAGGCAAAAAAGGTAATTCCTTGTACCTTGCGTTTCATGTTTGTTATCTATTTTTTAGAATTTGTTTTGATGAGTTGGTGTTGTGGCTTCGCTGTGAAGTAACCATTTTTCTACTTATACTGGGTTTTGGATTTTTAGTCTAATTTTAACTATGTAGACCATGTATGTTATTTCATTGTTAAAGAATAGAATCAATTTCAAAAAGCTTCCCTTTACCATTAACTTTATATATATAATCAATCAAAAGTCAGGCTAAGTCACCAATATACACATTTAAATTTATTTTTCTTTAATAAAAAAACTGTTCATAGCGGTTAGATGATAAACACGTTTACATACCACAATTTTAATGGGTCAACATATTGGTATTATATTCTGAATGAATCCATATGGGTTTCAGGGGAGGATTTCTTCTTTGCGGGACTGAGGAATCTGGGGAACACAAACAATGCTGTGGGATGACGTAACGGCGGCGAACGTTCAACAGATTGGTGGCCTCAACACACTGGGAATATCGTTGGTCCGCATCGACTATGCAGTGGGCGGAATAAATCCTCCTCATACCCACCCAAGAGCCACAGAAGTACTGTTTCTAATGGAAGGCAGTCTTTTTGTAGGGTTTATTGATACTAACAATACGTTTTTCTCAAAAACGTTGACGAAGGGAGACGTGTTTGTGTTTCCCAAGGCGTTGGTGCATTTCCAGCAGAATGTGGGTTATGAAAACGCAGTGGCCATGGCTGCACTGAGCAGCCAGCTTCCGGGAGTTCAGGTCATTACCAATTATCTGTTTGCAGCAAAACCTCCTCTACCTGATTCCGTGTTGAGCAAAGCCGCATCAGCCAGAAGCTTGTGGATTTCATTCAGGCCCAATTCAAGTAGTATAACATACAGTTTTAAATTATAGCACTAGTTTATTAAATAAAACCAAGGAGGGATGACCATCTCCTAATGTATATTTGCATCTTTTCTACGACACCGTAATAATCCAAGCAATTGAAAACTTTTTTTAAACACATTTTAATTAATAATTTATTTCCGTACTAATTTTCCATCCTGTTTCAAATTTTGTATCTATATTTAAACACAATTTCTTTTTTCTGGTAATGAGTTAATTAAAAGGACATATCTAGAATATTAAAAATTATAATTTAATTTTAAGTAAATTTGATATTTTTATCTAATATTTAATCAAATTAATTGAGAAATAATTATTACATATAAAATTTAATAATTTTTTTTAATATTTTTAATAATATTATAAATATAATAGATAAATAAAATATTTAATAAATGTAAATTAATTATATAATCAAACAAACATATAAATAGAAAAACATAATCTTATATTATTATTAAAAAGCTAATATAATATTAAAAATTAAAAAAAAAATTAAATATAAAAAATATTAATGAATTAAAAGTTTCAAAATTTACAACCTTCTCTCATCATATTTTTACCCACCGCCAATTGTTTTAAGAGTTAATTATAAAATAATTAAAAAAAAAAAAAAAAAAAAAAAAAACATACACAATTGAGATAATTATTATTTATATATGTCAAAAATATGTGACATGTAAATATATCATTATATTAAATAAAACCATTGACAAAAATAATTTTTAACAATTACAACTTTTTTAAAACACATTTTAATTATTATTTCATATCAGTTTAAAAATTATGATAAAATATATAATAAATGAATTTCATTTGTAATTGTGGTAATTTTATTTACTTTAAAATGAAAAACAATTTATTTATCTATTTACCATGTTAAAATATATGATAAGTATATATAATAAATAAATTATATTTGTTATTGCATACATCCATAAATATTATGATGGCAATTAATTATTTGAGAGATGACATTATAAAACATATTATAAAATAATTTAACATTAGGAGGTGTGAAAGAGAGTAATTATTAATTAATTAAAAACTAAATATATGGTAATTTTATTTACTTTTCAAATGCAAAAAATTAATTATCTATTTATCATGCTTATAATAGATGAATTATATTTGTTAATGTAGTAATTTTATTTACTTTAAAATTAAAGAATTTTTTAATTTATTTACTATGTTGAAATATATGATATGATAATTTTATTTATTTTAAAATAAAAAAATTAATTTACTTATTTATTTTATATTTGTTAATGTGGCAATTTTTTTAACTTTAAAATAAAAGAATTTATTGATAAAGTGAATTATATCTATCATTGCGATAATTTTATTTACTTTAAAATAAAATTATTTATTTATTATGTTTTTTTATTGTGGTAATTTATTTACTTTAAAATAAAATAATTTTTTATAGTTTTTATTATGTTAATTATAAATATTAAAAAAATAAAAAATTATTTATTTATTTATTTTAAAATAAAAAATTATTTATTTATTTTATATTAATTATTGTGGTAATTTTATTTAATATCTAAGAAAATAAAATGCTTGATTTCTTAGATATTAACAATTAAGAATTTGTTTCTCAACTTTTTATATATTAATTAATTTAAATTTTAAAATAAAAATATTTGAAAATAAAAAAGATACAATAGAATATAACTAATATACATTCAATTGTGAGTGGCTTGAAAATGTTATTTATTAGATATATTTTACATAGATTTATTTAAGATATATATGCTAGTATTTATGATATTTGTATTTCCTTCTTTCGAATATGTAAAGTACATAATTATATGTGGTCCATTGATGATGTAACTTATTTTTATAAATAATTATTTAAATATATCAATAAATTTAAAATAATAATTAAAAAATATATATAATTTATCATTATAATTAAATAAATAATATTAAGTAAATGATTTTAAATTGTTTATAATATAATAATTTTATGTATTATGATATAAATTATTAATTTCAATTAAATTGTAATATTAGTAGTTATAATTACCAATTGCATGAAGGAGGTGTAATATATGTGTTGCAAATGATTATAAAAAGAAGAGAGATAGGCTATGAATAAAAGATTTTGAAGAACTAGTCAAATGATTTTTACACACAATTAAGAGATGTCAAATCTTAAATTTTTTTTATTTAGATTATTTAAAACCCCTCGTATGGTTAGAGTTATTGTTTAGTTGAGTATTCTGGTTTTTAAAAAAAAAAATTTACCAATATTTCTTAATTTATTTATGAATTGTGTGTAAAAAAATATTTTGAATATTTATATATTTTTTGGATATAAAGTAACAAAAGCCTACGTTATTTTTTTTTAATAAGGCCTTGACTTTTAGATTCAATCTAAATGAAAATGTTAGCAAGCATATTTACATAAAGTTATAGTCTAATAAGGTTCTATTATAATTTATAGTAATACCACTTTATTACCATTTATCTCATTTTTAAAATATTTTAAAATATTTTTAATTAATGTTGTCATTTATTTATTTTATAATTTTATATTATTTCATTGAATAGGTATATATTATGATAAAATAGCTTCCATCAGTCATCTTAAGAGGAATAAAAGAAAATTTTCACTTGTTGATATAATGTAATTATGATACTTTTATAGAGTATTTCAACTCTAGATTATACCGTCACCGAAGTACTTCAATGCTGAAGTGTTCATTTAGAATGAATTCTCAAGTATTTTATATCTAGAGTATAGTATTCTTCGAAGTAATTTAACTTCAGAGTGTTGATTTAGAACTAACTCTAAAATCTTCCAGCTCTAAAGTATTTAAGTAGGTAGCTCCAAAAAATGTCACGAGCCTCATTTTGGAATAGATTTACATTAAATTTATGTACTGTATCTTAAGAAGTGTATTGAGTTTTCTTATGTCTATTACTTTGAAAGGTGGAAGTAGTTTTCAAGAACTTCAAAGAAATTTTGAAAAGATTATTTGGTTAGTATTTAATTTAATTTTAATGTCGTGTGTGTTGAACATATTCTTGTTAATCAAAATAATGGTATTTTTTACAAACTTTAATCATTTTAGGTTAGGATAAATTAATACTCTTGAACTCTATATTAAGACAAAAATATAGTAAAAAATTTAGAAAATGGGAATTTTTATTTTATTATGTATTGAAATTCATTGTACTTTCTCAATCATATGACAATGATAAAATTATTGTAAATATTAAATAACTGATACATATTACCATGATTTCAATTGCATACATGTCATTTAGTTATTTTTTTAAAATTAAAAAAACATTATATTAAAAAAATATTAAAAATTTATATAAATACTTATCAACCAATAAAATGATAAATAAATAATATTTAAATATATTTTTGAATCTAAAATTTATGAAAATTCAATAAAAGTTTAAAATTTTATTATTAAATAAAAAATATTATATTTCATTAATTTTTTTATTAAAATTTGTTGTTTCAAATAATTTATATAATTACTTACCATGATAAAGAACTTAAAATATCCAACATCTTTTCTTAGACAATGACCACGTCAAAAATTTATAATTCATTTTTAGTTAAGTAAAATCTATTGATAATAATTATGAATTATAAGTTGGAATTGGTTATGTAAATGATATAGAAATAAGATAAAGTTTCACTTTGTAAATGTGTAAGGTGTGTTACACTATTCCTTTCATCTCTAATATCTTCGTATGTTAGTTTGGCCAATTGCTTAAATCATGTGGATACACTTGTTATAAAAAAACATATTAGGTGATAGTCAGACCCTTGATACTTTGAAATTGGGTATGAAATCATGAATGTATTTCACATTTTCTAGGTATTATTATTATTTTAATACTATAAATATATTTTTCAATCCATCGTTTATACATTTGATTATACTTGGGCAACTTTTATGTGTTTTTATTAATATTGGTAAGATATTTCCATTTACGATTTCTAAAAACTGAATTAAAGTGTCGCTTTTGACAATGTATGGGTGTTATCATTTGTACATGTTGGGTATATCTATTTAATTTTACAAGAAAACATTTTTTCATTTTATATTAGAAGTCACTTTGAGATTAATTTAAAGACGGTAAAAATTATAAGAAATTATAATCTTACTTTATAATAGTAATAGATAAAATTAATTTAATTTTATAATATTATATAAAAAACTATAATTTATTGGTTAATATTTTTTAGATTAAATTTTTAACATTATTATTTTTTATATATAATTTTTTCTTTTTATTTATTAAAATATATAAATTTTATTAAAATTTATTTTATTTTAAATTTAAATTTGTATATATTAAAGAACTTGAAACATCCAATTGAATTTATGATTCAAAAATAATTAGTATGTTTTTTTAATATAATGAAAAAAATTACTTAATAAATCATCAAGAATAGAAAATTATATAGAAATTATTAATTTATAAATTATATAATATATATATATTCAATGTTGAGAGATTATAACAAATTAGAAAATTAATTCTGATTCCAAACACTGTAGTTTTATGATTTAGTGGAGACCTACTTTTAAAAATTAATCCATCTCGACCAAATTTTACAAATATGAAAATTGCGCGTGTTATGCCAAGAAGTTGAGTAATTTTTTCAATGTTTATTGTTATATAGTTCGGATAAGGTGGAGAAGGAGACCTTTTCACGGACTAAAGGAGAAAATTTACTCATTTGTATTGATAAACAGTTGGGGGAGGGGAAATGGATATGAGGGTTTTGGTTTAGTGATGGAAGGTTTGATGAATATAAAATTTTAATTGTAAATATCATTTTCTTTTTGTGTTTTTATAAAAATATAAATAATATTTTTTGTGTGTTGGTTATGGACAATTTGTAAATAGATGACTTTTAAATTCTAAAAAAAAATTTATTTAACCTATAAAAATACATATATTTTATATATATTAAAAAAATTAAAATTTAGGAGGGGTTAAGGTTGGACACTTAGTTAAATAATATATAAAAGGTAAATAAAAATATAATATATTTATTATAAAAGAGAGAGAGTATTGAGGGAATGTTTTAGGGTTTCATACCTTTGTAGCATTGATTTTATATTGTCAATCTTTAATAGATCTAAGCAGGATTTTTATCATGCTAAGTCAAGTTATCATTCTATCCCTTTGGGGAGACTTTATAGCAACTCCATATATTAATGGTCACCTCTTCTACACTTATATTGTCTAATGCAAGTTTATCCATTAGAGCTTTGAATAATCAGTACACTGAAGAGGGAAAGGTATTATGTACCAAATGTCTTCCATGAGGTACTAATCTTACCTCAAAAAATACCTTTACTTAATGTTGTGGTTTATTCTCTTTAATTTGAAAAATCATATAGATAATTTGAATTTTTTTATACCATTAGTTATTTTATCGGCCAAGTCCTTCCTGAGAGCATACTCAATCAGTGGGGTCATAATCATTGGCAACCCCATAGTGTTAAGTTTAAGGGGTGAAAAACATGACCAATTTTTTTCTTAGTTATATTTTTTAATGTTGAACATTATAGGGATATTGCCAACCATGGTCCCTAGTTTATTCATAACAATCTTGTTGTCATTTCTCCTTGGACTAGGGATTTGTAAGTCTTAGAGAATCATAATATATAAATCCTATTTTGGATTGAGTTTTTAGGTCTCTCTACCCACATTTGGGGATTTTTTGAGTAGCTCGTCAAAACCTTGGGGTGATTCATTTACATGGAAAAAAAATTCTACACGACTCACCCACAGAACCATGTACTATTGAAATTAGCTCGGCCAATGACCTGAAAGAAACCATTGACATATAAATTTGAGAAACCTAGTTTTCATTGAGTGTGCTTTACATCAATATTTTGAAAAATTATTTCCACTACCAATATTTGGAACATATTATTCGATAATGTCCTTCAACGGCTACTTCTTGATAGTATATGTAGGAAAATGTTGTGTCGCAAAATAAACATACCATCTCTATTAGGTATGGGTGGAATATTACGACTAATAAGATGAATGCTTTAGTATCTCATAGTGTCTCTAGGACATAAAATATTTTTTATCATCCCATAAGTGGTATCAAATCTATCTTTGCTTATCTTAATGATAAATAAGCTACATTCTCAATTAATAAAGAACCATCATCACTCTCTATCATGCCACATGAAGCGGCCACCAATATGTTGTCATAAACTATGGTGATTTAATTTTAAAGTTGTGCTCATCGAGTCTTGAATTCCCTACATAAGATTGAAAATATGTTAAATAAAAATGACATCCCTTACAAATGAATGATGTTTTATGTGGAAACTAGACAAATCTTGCCTTCACTAATAGTATGTTGTCCCTCAAGGATATTTAATAAGTAAATAACATGCACCTTGATGTTTTTCCATGATTGTTTACTCTTAGAAATTTTACATCCTCACTAAACTAAATCATAGGTAAATAGTTAAGGACACTTGGTTAAACCTTCATAATATGAAAATATTGTTTTTTTAAGAGGGTAAATTTTATGGTTTTTTTCTTTAGGCTATTACTCACATGATTTGTCTATATGCACTCAAATAGTTGTCTAATAATGATCTTGGTCATGGAATATTCATCATGGTGTTAGTAATAGAGCTTTTACACAGTTTTTTTATTAGGGGTCTAACCCTACCCGTCAAGTGTCATTAACTATTTTTTATTTTGATGGCCAAATTTTAAAATTTTAATGATTCCTTAAAATAGATATAATTTGGAGGTGGTATAAATATTAATGTATTTAATCTCATTGTATTATATGTGGTTATTTTATCAATTTGTTATTTGATGAAGACAAATACGCTCAGCTTCCTATTCATTGGTGTCTTCGGAAGAGATAAATGTGGTTCTGTATGCATAATAAGCTTGTTATCTATCATCCCAATAGCCCCTATGTGAGAGACTTTGATCATACTTTACTTGAACAACAAGAATCATTTTCCTACTCTAATTCCACTAGTCACCCAATGTATGTCATAGATGATGCCATTTTTTTAGAACATCAACATATTAACTTCATTATGAAATACCTATCCCCTAGAACTAGATCAGTTAATACCAAATTTTATCTCAATACTATGCTTCTCAAGCATGATATAATTCTATGCCACATTAAACATATTTGGAATGTAGTTTCCAGACACATTTGAAACACTGGTTCAGTTAATTGAAGATTAAATACCATTACTTTGACTCCTAAAGTTATTAGTATGTATTATAATCAATAAATTAAATTTATAAAACATACACATGAAGTTTCATTTCATGAATTCCATATAATTTCATAGGAACTTGGAAATTTTCCATTTCGTGTTCATTTTTAATCTCTAACTCCTCAATGGGGACACATGCTCAAAATTGAGGAAGATTAAAAAGAGTGGAAGACTAAATTAAATATATAATGAATTGGTATATATTAGATAATAAAGATATATTATAAATATTTTATCTTCTCCACTTCAAAAATGTTGACATAATTATTGACCAAATTTGACCCTACAGGTCAAATTAAGATCCCTATAGGAGAAAACATGATAGTTATAGGTCTATATGGGGTTTAATATTATTTAATAGGGTGTATTATATGTTATTTTATGTCATTTAATGACTTATTATTCTTGGTCATGATCCAATTATTTAATATGTCATTTTGAGTCATTTAATAGGCATTTAGGGGTTATAAATGCAAGTGGCATAGTTCCAAAGGTGTGAAAGTGCCATAAGTTCCTTATAAATGTAAAATAAGTTAGATTCCGTATCAATAATTTTAGTTCATCTGAATCTTTTAGTTTATCTATTTGAAAATCAAGAAATCACCTGAGAAAGAGGGAGTTTGGCACTTGTACGGCCCATGAGGGAAGGTGACACATGGGAGAAGGATATGAAACATATATTCATATTCCTTAGGTTCATTTCCATTCTTTAAATTGTCTTTTTATTCCATTTTTAAAGCTAAAACCATTCTTATCCTTCTTTGCCTTTCTAGACACATGGAAGTAGTCAGTAGGGTTATGCTTGGTATGGACAATGAAGAGGTTTAAAGTCAAAAAATTTTAGGAGGTAAAAAGTAAAATAATAGAGATAATTTTTTATAAAAATAGTTCCATTATTGGTCAACCATGCTTTGAAGGTGACTTAAGGGGGTTATGTTAAATTTATTTAATTTTTTTCAATGATATATTAATTCTCTTTAACTTTCACATTCATTATTCAAATAAATTTCCATGATTTTGTATTTATATTTAACATATATAGTCTTTCAACATTAATAAATGTGTATAGGTGCCATGAAGGAAGAATACCACATTGGAATGGATGTTTTGAATTTGTTTATGATACCATCATAATTATGATAAAATTTTTGGGAAATTGGTAAAGATTAGTGGTCTATTTATGAGGCCTAAATAATGCACATTATCCATATTTGTTTCACTGCTTACAAGCAACTTAATATGCACCTATAAGAGCCTCTTAGGATGACATCATGTTACAAGGGGAGATTTGATATTTGTTTCAGTCCTTTTGAGTGCTAATAGAAATTTTGCAAACTTGGTGAAGGTATAGAATTAATCACAAACATATATCTCTTTATCACCCCCTGTTATTCCACATTTACTAAATGTGCATTGGGATGTCCAAATACAAGTGGCACTAGCATAGGTATAAAGGTACTTATATGGAGGAAATTAAACATGTTGATAACCTTCCTGATATATTAGCATGTAGTGAGAATAGTTTAGACCTATTTTAAGTGTTGATTATCAAATATAAGTTAAAAACCATGCTAAAAAATTTAAATGATAGTGTTTAGGCCCCTTGTCTCTAAATGTGGAAAATAGAGTTCCTTGAATTTTTGTTGATATTTTTTAATATGGGTACTAAAGTATTCAACACATCTTAATGACTAAACCTAGTAGTATCTACATAGGATAGAATCCATGAAACAAATGGAGTTAAAATTATTAGTGGAAGGTGTTTATTTAGCACCTCAAAATTCCACTTTTCTGCATTGAGTTCCAATGATGCCATCTATAGGTTTTGGTCCCTAAAGAAGATTTCCACTTAAGGGTTAAAATACAAACCATGTTTCTTCATTGAATGGTTGTATATGGTATAATATAGTATTCACAATATAAAATATCATAAAATTGTGATTAAATTTTGTGTTTTAGGGTCCCATCCATACCTAAAAGTGTGCCTAATTCCAAATTATTGACCGACACCTGGTTGCAAATGTCTCATAATCCATAGTGTGAGCTTAGATATAGAAACTTAAAAATATATAGGTCCTTATTAAATCACACTAATTTCAAAATATATGATGTATTTTATAATTAATATATATCATAGGTTTCAAGAGTAAAAATCCAACTATAGGTTTTCATATAGTTAGTTGTAGGTGGCTGTAGGGTGATAGTGAATTGATATAGGGTGTCTAACGGATGGTTTAGGCTAGGTAGGGTGAGAAAAAAGGTTTAAATAATTTTAAAATGGTATTAATAAATTTAAAATAGGCCTTCATATAGTCAATACTTAAACACATGTGATCACCTACAAGTGCAATATATTGGAGCAAAACATAGTCAAATGATAGAACTCAATCTTGAGAGTTCAAGGTATGAGGGGTAAATGAAAGGTTAGAGTAGTGAATTGAGATTAGAACATCTCCAGTATGTGGATTATAACATTTTAAAATTCTTGACATGAGAAAAAATTCATTGAGGATGGGCTCTAATTCAACATACACAATTCACAACAAAACACTGTGCATAGTGCTTTTCTTTGCATAAGTCTATTTTGGGGTTTTATTGAAGTAGGGAGGTAGATTGAAATGTTAAAGGGATAAATTTTTTTATATATAATATTTATCACTTTAATAACCCTATAAAACATACAAATGGTCTAAATAAATAAGGGAGGTACCCTCTATTTTGTCTCAGATAGAGGGTACTTGCCCTTAGGCATAAACTAACAAGTTTGAGAAAGAGGATAAAGGGATGAGCTAGGATATGTTTTAACCTTTAAAGGAGGTTTTGAAATTTTTATGACACCTAATAAAAATTTAATAACCAATAATATAAGGATGGAACTAAATATGGTGCTCTAAACCTTAAGATTGTAGTCAAGTCTACTTGGGCAGGGTTTTAGCCTAGTGCCCAAATGAAAACTCATTTTCATTTATAGATGTATCTAGTCATTATAAATTATTAAATAATGTTTTTTTATCATTATATGTGTTAAATATTATTAAATTAAAATAAGTCCAATTGGATGGCCTAGAACACAAGGGTTGTAGGCAGGCTTACTGGGCATGGTTAGGCGTAAAGCCAAATGGAAAACCATTTTCACTTATATCATGAGATAATATTTATAACATATTTAATCATGTGTATAAGGTCATATTATATTTTTAAAATTATCAATAATTCATAGGAATCACAAGGAGATCATATTTTTCTCAAAGATAACTCAGACTTATGTAAAGTGGGGAAACAATCTTAATAAGCTAGTTTTGAATGCTCATATCTCCTATGAAGATTTGAATGGAGATCCAATACATTTAGATATTTTATATGTGTTCATAAATAACTATTTTTTTAAATTTTATTGAAGGTTAGATGTGATATCTCTATGAACAATAGTTAATAGAGTAAAACATGCCTAAACCCTTGTAAAGACATGTTGAAGGAAATGAAGATAGAAAAATATTAAAATGGAATATTTTTCATAGGAATATGATTTGAGGTTATATAATACTCTCTTAGGCTAACCCCGATCAGGATGAGTTGTATATAATTTATATGGATAGGATACAAAATGGGTTCTTTTGACTATTTTGTACATTGTGTAGGTTCCAAGAACATTAAAGAGATAAAACAAAGTTTAGGAGGAAGATATGGAATTAATATAACTACATATGTCAATTTAATTCATTATAAAAACTCTTAAGTGTCTCAACTATATATCTCATCTCAGCTAGTCAAAACTAGCATAGTGAACATGGTTGAGAAGGGTGAAAACTTTAAGTAAGCTAATTTTAAGGTGTACCTAAATAGTCTAAGGCCATGAAGAGTATTTACAAGTTCCATCCACTCCATCCCACATATTTACATGAAAAAATTAAGTGAATTTTGAGGCCAAGTGTGAGGGGTGACTAAAAGAGGAGTTTTTTAGAGTGCAAGTAGTGATAGCTCATTTCTAGATGATTCTAGATGACTAGGATTGCAATGAATACATGGAGAGGCATGTATGAAACCCTTCCCCTTAATTAAAATAATTATACCTATCCTTAGTTATTTTTGGGATGCTATAATATGGATATATCATGAAGTGAATTTTTTGATGTAAAATGAGAACTTCTACACCACATTTCAATAATTTCATTACTTGAGGTGACACTTGTGCTTCCTAACCTTGAATTATTCATTTAAAATATTATTTTCATTAATATATAACTTATTTTATCAACTTTATAAGTGTCATTATGACCTTTGGTCTTCTATCTTCTCCTCTTTCGTTTAAGTTCTATAAGAACTATCTATTTTGGCCTTTGTAACTATGCTCCACCTAAGTATTGTGAAGCCCTACGCATTTGCATACCATTTGATCAATAAGATAAAATAATTTTAACCTATTTCATAAATTTTCATAGTGTGTCTACTCTAATGATGGATTTTTATTATTGAGTACTATGGATTCTTTATCATGTTGTCTCATTCTCTCACCTATTTATAGATTCTTCTTATGAGTCATGTGCAGTGTTATAGGAAGTGTCAAGGTTAAGTGAGCTATCATATTCACTAGTGACATTCAAGGCCTCTTGTATATCAATCCTAGCCTAAACATTCATCCATAACATCATAATGAAATAATGATATCGAAATATTCAAATAAGAAAAGCATATGTTTAGTTAGTCCTTTGTCCTCATGTGCAACATGAAACTAGTTGGAAGCCATCAACTTATTTTATGTATCACCTCCCTTAGGATAGTTTGCTTTTAGTTTTCTCTTTCCTTTTCCCTCACAATGTTTAGGTGTATTAGTGATCTAAAGTGGTACATCAAGGTAGTTATCCATATCAAGAGATTCACCTCATTTATAGGCTACCCACAAGGCTAGAGGTGTTTCGATTATGCAATTTGGAAGAGGAGAGCTGACACATCTCCTCAAAGGGTGAAAATCCAAGTGACAATAATTTTTGGCATGCTTGGTTGGACCAAATTCCAATATAGTGGGAATATTATTGGTGTGGCCTTCCTCTAATAAGCTATTAGAAGTAAATAATCTAACACAAATTAAAACTCTGAATGATAACTTCTAGTTGTAATCAGCGCAAGTATATCTATTTGAAAATTTTGATCAAGTTTTGTGTTTCCTTTGACATATGAGGTTGATATGGATAGCTATGGCCAATACCTCTATCATAAACCTTATTATCAACCTTGTTATGAATTGCCTTTTACCCCTTAATAGTCCTATCAAAATGGATATCAATATTATGATACATGGGAGCCCTATAGCCCTTCATTTCCCTCTCCATATAGACACCATGTTGTTGGATAAACCTATGAGGAAGGTTACCAATAAACCTATCAATAAACAGCTATTTATTAGTCCCAATATAAGCCATATAAATCATACCATAATGCCTATTAGCCTTAAGAGTACTCCTATGAATATTGTCATATGAAATAATATGTTTCCATGGATTATACACAAATATATTATTGGCAAGATGCAACTAATACTTATGTAGATGTTTTTCCATCTAATCAACCAAAAAATTCACTTCCCTATGATATTACTAGTGCTTTTTTCTTTCCCAAATCCACTCATAAGACTTCTCCTTCATCCCACACTCCATCCCCATCTCCTTCTTGTGGGCCTATCCATCAACCATCCACCTTACCCCCTCTTGTGGAGGAACTTATTTCAAAATAAGTAAGTGAAGTAGAGTAAACTCAATTCGTAGTTGATGAAGAAGATCTCATGACTGATTATGAAGAAGAAATCACCATAGGGACTCCCCTTGGTAAACAAAAGGACAATCCACTAGCCAATCCCTCCATATTTGAATGGATATGTGTCGATGAAGTAAAATTTAATGCCTCCATTTTTTAGGGGATGTGTATCTATGAGGAATGTGGCCAAGAATTGAAGAGAGAGGTATTTGAAGAAGACTCTATGTCTAATCATGAAGTTTTGGATGACCATCTCAATAAAGAAGTGAAGTGTACTATCAAGGATGAATGTCAAGTCACTCCTCAAGAAATGTAAGTCCTAAGAGAGTCTCATGAGACCAATGTAGAGGAAATAACTCTTGAAGATGATATTCATAAGAAAGAAGATTTATGGCAGAATTTTAATGCCATATGAAAGGAATTTGATAAGTGGGGTAAAGATTTTTTCTTCTCCAAAATATTATGCATATGGTTACAAGTTTGTTGATGAGTATACTAAACATGATCTTGAGTGTTCAGTCAAGCATAAAGATGAAGCTCTTTCTATTGGTCAAGAACTTGCTATCGTGAAACCATTTGATGATGCTAGTGTATAATAAGTTATAGACATGGATTATGATGTCAAGGAAGATCTTTTTCTACCTAAAATATATTCAAGGGCTCCATCAAAGGTAAAACCACATTCAAGAATATGGGAACATGGGGAAGGGAAGCTTGGTGCTTCCAAAAATCAAGCACATTATGTCAAAGAGGAGGTCAAGGCTAAGAGGACTATCATATTTTAAAACATGCACATCAAAGGTTAAGTACATGATAAGGTTACAAATTTTTGGATTCAAGAAGAGTACATTTCCATAAAGGCTACTTGTTTCATTAGATCCTTTATGTCATAAATAAAATAAAATTTAAAAAGTTTCCTTTGACCTAGGAAGGAGGTATGCTTAGTTTTTAGTTATACATAGTTGTTTATTTTTTGCTTTTCCTAAGTGCTTTGACCACATGTGTGTTTTCTTTGCTTGTGTGTGTCATTTATTTTGAGTGGCTGAGGTAATTAATGGTTTTATCTTAATAAAATCTTGTGGTAAATGGTCAAAGGTTTCCTTGTTTTTTATACTCCAAATGACTCCCTAAGTCCAATGTACTAATAAGGCTACTGATCTTTAGTACAACAAGCATACTATCCCTATGAGTCACCAATTTATTGACAAAATTTGACCCTGTAAATCAAATTGGGAAACATATATGACAAAAATTGATCTTCAGAGGTTTATAAGGTGTTTAATGTTATTTCATAAGATGTATGTTTTTTAATGTCATTTAATGGCTTATTAAACTGTTTCATGATCTAATTAGTTAATATGTCATTTTGAGTCATTTAATAGGCATTTAAGGGTCATAAATGCAAGTGTCATTATTTCCAAGGTGTCTAAGTGTTATAGGTTCCTTATAAATATCCAAATAGTCATATTTATTATTAATAATTTTAGTTCATCTGAATCTTGTAGGTTATCTAATTGAAAATAAAGAAACCAACTACAAAAGAGGGAGTTTGGTACTTGTATGACCCATAAGAAAATGTGACACATGGGAATATGCCATGGAACATATATTAACCTTACTTAGGTTAATATACATTCTTCAAATCCTATTTATGTTACATTTTTGAGATAAAACTATTCTACTCCTTTACCTTTCTAGACACATAAAGGTGATCGTTAGGTTGTGCTTGGTACAGACAGTTGAAGAGGTTTCAAGTAAAACAATTTTACGAGGTGACATTAATCTTAGATAGGTAAATTTTTCTAAAAATAAATCCAAAATTATTTAACCTTGATTTATGAACCATCGTTTTCAAGTTGATTATGTTTTTCTACTTGATAATCTATGTACCCTATAGGTGTCGCTCTGTTTCAGAGAAGTCTATACAAAGTAGTTGGTGAATTCAACTCAAAAGGATGTTGGATATCTTATAAGATACCTTCCATTATTTTTTTCATGTTTCATATTGTTTTTATGGGCCAAGTATCTCAAGGTGCAAGATAACATATCATTCTATGTTGTAGGCAGTTTCCACTATCTACAAAACCTCCATACTTTGATGTTGACTTTAGAGGGTTATGTTAGGTTAATTTACATGTTTTAAATTATGTATTAATTAAATTTACCTTTAAAATTAATTATTTGAATAAATTTTTATGAGTTTTAGTAATATGCAATATATGCAGTCTTCCACCATTAATGAACGTGCATAGGTGTAATAAAGGAAGAAAATCATGCTAGAATGGATATTTTGAAGTTGTTTACAACACCATCATAATGATGATCAAACATTTAGGAAATTGGTAAAGAGTCTTGGTCTGTTTAAGAGACCAACCAATACACATTGTCCATATTTTGCTCATTACCTGCAAGTAATTTAATATGCACCTACAACAGTCTAATAAGATGACATCATGTTGGAAGGAGAGATTTTATAGTTGTTTCAATCATTTTTAGTGATAACATAACATTTGGAAACTTGGTGAAGGTATATATTGATTCAAAAAAACATATCTCTTGATAATTTCCTGTTATTCCACATTTACTACTTGTATATTGGGATGCCCACCTAGAGGAGGCACAAGTAGAGGTATGAAGGTGCTTGTATAGTAAAAATTAAACATGTTGATAACCTTATTGATATCCTAGCACGTAGTGAGAAAATTTTAGACCTATTTGAGGTTTGGATTGGAAAATGAAATTTGAAAACCGTGGTCAAATCAAATGGCAGTGTTAAGGCCCCTTGTCTCTAAAAGTGCAAAATAGAGTTCCTTGAGGTTATGCTGATATTTTGTAATATGGGTACTATAGGATTTGAGACAAATTGATGAATAAAAATAGTATTATCCATGGAGGACATGAGCCATGGAAAAATTGGAGTCAAAAATATTAGTTTAAAGTGGTTATTGAGTACCTTAAAATTGTACTTTTATGCATTGAGTTCCAACAATGCCATCTATAGGTTTTGGTCCCTAAAGAAGCCTTCCACTTCAAGGTTACAACACAAACAATGTTTCATTGTTGAGTGGTTATATATGGTATAAGATAGTATTAATGATGTATAATATCATCCAATGATTGTGAAATTATTTGTTTTAGGGTCTCATACATACTTATAGGTGTGCCTAATTCAAATTTATTCACCTATAGTTGGTTGCATAAGTATCACAGTTGATAGTGTAAGATTGGATATTAAAACATAAAAAAATATAAAACCTTGTTGGATCAAAAATATTTCAAACTATCTCAGGGATTTTATAATTAATATATATCACATGTTTCAAGAGTAAAATTCCACCTACAGGACTCCATACAGTCAATTGTAGGTGACTGTAAGGTGGCAGTTAACTAATATAGGGAGTCTAAGGGATGGTTTAGGATAGGAAGAGTGAGAAAAAGGGTTAAAATAAATATAAAATGGTATTAATAGATTAAAAATATGCCTATAAGAACTATAATAAGAATATAAACACACATGATCACCTACAAGTGTAGTATATTGGAGCAAAACACAATCAAATGATAAAACTCAATCTTGAGAGTTCAAGGTATGAGGGGTACATGAAAGGTTAGAGTAGTGAATTTGGATTATAAAATATCCATAATGAGAAATAAAAACTTTATAAAGTTTTGACATGATAAATCTTGAATAGAGGAGGGGCTCTAATCTAACATACACAGTTCACACCAAAACACTGTGCATAGTCCTTTTCTCTACATAAGTCTATTTTGGGGTTTTGATGAAGTAGGGAGGTCTATTGAAAATATAAATTGATATAAATTGGTATATAGTGTATTTTAAAATTGAATATCCATATAAAAAATCCAAATGTTCTGATTAAATAGGGTAAGCACCCTCTATTTTGTCTCGAACAGAGGGTACTTCCCCTTAACATAAACTGGGAGGTTTGAGAAAGAAGATAAATGGATGATTTAGGAGAAATTTTAACCTTTAAAATAGGTTTTAAAAGTTTTATGACATGAAATAAAACATTAATAAGCAATGAAAAAATTATGGAACTAAATAGGGTGTTCTAAACCTTAAGGTTGTAGTCAAGTCTAGTTAGGCAGGGGTTTAGCCTAGTGCCCAAATGAAAAAATCATTTTCATTTCTAGATTTAGGTGGGCATTATAAATTGTTAAATAATGTTTTTGGGATATTTAAAATTGTTTTAAATATTATGTAATGAAAATAATTCCAATTTTATGTCCTATAACACAAGGGTTGTAAGTAGGGCTATTGGGTATGGTTAGGCCTAAAACCAAACGGAAAACCATTTTCACTTCAATCATGATATAAGATATAAAAAATATTGGAGAATGTGTATAAGGTAATTTTAAATGTGTATAAGTCTCATTAATTTATATGAAGCACAAGTAGGTAATCTTTTGGCTCAAAGACAAACCTATGCAAAGTGGGGAAACAAGCTCGATAGGCTAGTTTTGAATGATCATATTTCCTCAGAAGCTTTGAATGAGGATATAAGACATTTGGAGATGTTACATAGGGTCATAAAAAAAAATTTGGCATTGGATTTAAGGTTAGACATGATATCTCTATAAATAATATCTAAGAGGGTAAAATAGGCCTAAACCCTTGTTAAACCCTTGTAAGGAATTGATGAAGGAAATGAAGATAGAAAGATACTCAAATGGCATAGTTTGAATATGGTGATGATTAGAGGTTGTATAAGACTCTCCAAAGATATTCCCAATAAGGATGACTTGTATATAATATATATTGACAAGGTACAAAATGTGTTGTTTTGATTATTTTATGAATTGTGAAGGTTCTAGGAACATTCAGGAGATGTAATAAAGTTTTGGATGAAGATATGGACTTGTGATTTTAAATTATTAATATTCCCTAATTTTTTAATGGTAGATTTAAAATTATCATTTAACTCCCATAAAATTGTAAAGCATGGAAATCTTTGGTGGAGAATCGAAACTTAATCTAGAGAAGAGTATATTGGTAAAGGAACTTGGTAACATACTATTTTATAGAAGGTAATGTCCAGGGTGTTTTGATTAGTCATTATAATTATTTAATGATTTGGTTATTTATAAAAAATTTATTAGACTATGTTTTGTTCCCTTATTTAAGGCTAATATTTGATCATGGGATATGTAGATCTCATTTTAATTATTGGCCTATGAACTTTTACATCTTTAAATAAGTAATTGATTATTTATTTAATTTTATGTGATTTTTATTTTTATTTTCTTATTTTCCATCTTATTTGAATTTTTTGGATTGGTTTAAGAAAGATAATAATATAACTTAGTGTTTGGTAACTTTATTGGGTTTACCAACATTTTTCTATATGTAAGATAGAGGCATGTGTTACAGCACGAGATAGGTGCTTGAGTGACAAACTGGTATATTTATGGTAAACAAATTTCTTGTGGGGTTAAACCTCTCCACTATAAATAATCATATTTCTTATTATGCATGTGTTACATGCCTTAATAATTCTTAAACCTTATTTAATTATGGGTTTTAGAAACCATGTACTTGTTATGATAGTTTCTGATCTTGAATAATTTGTTTTGACTTCAAGCAATTAAAAATTCATATTTTTTTACCTTGTTATGTATTGTATTGATTAAAATGTAATTTCCTAAGTCCTTTATCTTCTTGACTTACCATCATTGACAACTAATAACATATGATACCTTTATTTTTGCTCATTGTTTTGGTGAATAAAATTTATGAATAAGAGAGCATATGTTGTAGTTTTGTGGTACATTTTCTAATTTTGTAAATGAGGGTGATGATATTATTATTGTGGTAATAATAAGAGATTCAAATGTGATAATCTACCACTTTTCTAGTTCAAGTAATCTATTCAAATCTCGGATTGAAATAGAAGGCATAATTTAAACAACTATTATTTTTTATACTACTATAAAAAAATTATAACATTAAGAATTTTGATTAATTTTAATACTATATGTGGCTCATTTCCCCTATCTTTTAAACCTTTGATGTCGACACCAATTATATAATATGTGGTTAATAATTAAAATGTGAATTTGTTGAGAATAATGTATATTATCAAGTTTTTGGAAATGATTGATAAAACATAACCATTGTTATAGAAGTGACTAAATTAAAATTTATTTTTAACTCAACACTTTAGAAACTTATATAAGTAATGAACAAGAGTGTCCTTATTTTGTTTGGACACAAATTTAGCTATAATTAATTAAGCATGAGTAAATCCATGTTTGCATAAAAATGTATAATATATATGATCATAATTATGTTTCTTGGTAAATCATATAGAATGATTTTTTCCATTAAGATATCAAAAGTTATTGATAAAATTTATTTTTTTTCTCTGAATGTGTATTTGTTATTGGATTACGAATTAACATGGTTGTCACCATGATTTATTTTGTTACGTATGGTGTTGTGTGTACATTTATGTGTGTGTGCTAATTTATATATTATTTTGTTTATATGAGTACAATGATTCAATTATGGATGGAAATTGATCTCGATTGTCCATATGTATGATACTATTGAGTGTGTGAAAATAGTTTTGATTGTGTTTTTTTATTTTAGATGAGCCATTGGGCCTTCAAATTGTTATGCATTGAGACTCTATAGGTGTGTATTAAATGTATAATTGGTCTTAGTGATTAAAATTTTAAATTGTTATGAAATAATGAATGTTGAATTATTGGTAAATAAATAATTGTGAATTATAATTGGTTGATCTAATCACTCTAAAACCACTAAATGACACTATCATAATAATTTGTTGCATCTACCCCATGAGGATGTTTTCTGTATTATGGATACTTAATGAAATGATGAACACCTTCCTTGTGTTGATTTAATTTAATTATGAAATTTCCCATATTTGTGATGGAATTTTACTTTACATTATATAGTAATCATAATGATAGATTATAGATTAGTTATTATATCATTCCATGTATGATGGATATTTCCATAATCTATGTTCCTCCTTGTTTAACATTTTTTGCATAAAGGGGAGTAAATTGTTTATATTATGAGCTCTTATATTTATGTAATTCATCTAAATGAGATGTATTTATTTCCTCCTTGTGTATTGATTTAATACATGAAGGAGAATTGATTTTGCATATGATCATCATTATGTACACCTTCATGTGTGAAGGATATTGGTGATTTTCCCCTAGTGCACTAGATCTAAGATATCTCTCCAAGGATGTTTAGTGATAGGTTTAAGACTCATGCCTAGAATATTTATTAAACTCATATCCCCAATTTTACTTAGAGAGATGGGTATGTCTTGGAGATAGATGTCAATAGAAGATGATGAATGTTAGCTGTAACTAATTATCAATTTTGTTCTACCACATATGAATAAGTATATGCCTACATATTTATTTGATAGTCATGTTCTATATTACAACTAGGTTATTGATATTACAAATGTTCATATATTCTAGTCAGACACTAAGGACATTATTGATAATATGTTGATGTATCACCTAGTTGGTCGAGTGATCCTTACCACTACCTCATGGATATGATTTTAAAATGGGTATCTTATGTTCAATATTCCATTGGCGATAAATTTAATGTGTTTTTTGAAATATGTAATTACATGAAAATTATGACCTATGTGAAATTTATATATTACTTTCATAGTTATTATCAACATATAAATAAGAAGTTGTATTGAGAATATATTATTATGATATCACTAATATTGGATCATTGTAACCATGAACATACTTATTTTGTCAATAAGAAATTAAGATGAAGTTTCTTGAAGGGAGAAGTATGTAACTCCTTGATTATCCTCATCTTGATATAGGTACATAGTTAACTACTAATCAAGTTTCGACCCATTGATATGCACCATCTATTTATTATTGTTATCATAATTTATCTTATATATCCTTCGATGAGACTATATATAACCAAAAACTAAGATATTTCATTTTTTTAATAAATAATAAGAAATTAATTACCAAGTTTTTATTTCCCTCTACCAACTATAAAGATACCCTTACAAGTTTGGTGCATGTGCAGGGAAAATGTGTTCTTGAATGAACTGATATTTTATTCATACATTAACAATGAGATGAGTTGGTGAGGGTTTGCATCTAGTCCATAAATTTTTAACTTGAGTTAATATATGACAATTACGAGCTTGAAAAAAGACATATGCAATAAGCATAGATAATGAAAACATATTAGTAGTGAGATTCACCTTAGGTACAACTGATCATATGTCATGTTGAATGCATGTATCCTTATCAATCTATGCCTTTGTAACATAAACATAATAGAACAATAATATTTATGTATACCACTATCCATCTGTACATGGATATAAATTATAATAAGAATAGAATCTAAAAATAATTTAATTTCATAAAATTATAAAAAAATATCTACAAACATCATAGTGTCATCCACAATGAATATTGAAGCAAGGAATTATTAAATGAGGTCCAAGATGAAAGCCAAAATTGTTGGAAAATGTTTAATGTATAACTGGAATAAGAGTAACATAATGAAGGTGGTAGATACATAATTAAAATTGATGGGGAAAATATGAAAGGAGTCAACAAGATGTAAAACGAATATAACAAAAAAATCACTACATAAAAACAAAAGTACATACATACAAAATGCAAAGCAGGCATGATAAGATGAAAGTGAAGATAGCCCATAGAAGAATACTAGATACTATAAAAATAAATGATGTCTGACCCTTCATCTTGTGGAAAATGAATGTGTACAGATGAAAATGGAGATACAAGCAATCTTGAATTCAAAAGTAGAAGGGTATAACTTCTAAGAATTTAATGTGATTACCTCAAAGTAGTTAGAATAGGAAATTATCACAAGGACTCTCTAATAAAGGGAAATGATAATTATAAATAAGGTAGATTTTCAAAGGAAAAGAGGAATTTTTTGAGGTAGAGAGAGTAAGGACATAGAATAAATGAAGAGGTGAAACGACAAATGATTAAGGAGAGAGCATTTTGGAGCAAGTTAGTTAATTGAGGACAAAGTATGCATTGTGAATAGTTCAAATCAACATATGTAGCAAAATTTATAGTTACTCATATAGATCAATCCACTTTAGTTTAATACACACATAACTTTGTGGCAAAGGAAAGATTTCAAATAGATAAATTAATGAATTGAAGGAAAGCTTTCTCCATCATTTTTATAATGCATTATTTTTTTACCAAACTGATTTAATTTAATATAAAATATACTTAAAAGTAGAGGATAAAATAGCATAATGAAATCCTCATTTTTATCATATGAACTATGTACAAACATCATGTGTATGGCTGGGTGGATCATGGGACCAAATCATTTCACATCCAATATCATTGTGTGAACATGATGAAGCCTATTAATTGATAGACAAGGTATGGTGAACAAGTTCATAAACTCTAACTTAAATACACATCTTATTTCCTTTGAGAGTTTAACTTATATACTCTACGCTCATGTATTTAGATTTTAATTAAGCAAATATGTTTTTTTTTGGATCTGATGTAATTGATATATTTAAAAAATTTCTATTAAGTCATTCCACACTTTGTAATATAAATCTAAAAGACCCCTTTGGAAATTTGTTTTGACACTTCCATTTATTTCCTTTGATGACTTGGTCTTGAGATGCTTTTTATTTTGTAGTCTAGAATATCTAGTCTCCTCTTTTCACACTTGGTCATAGGCGTTTTTGCTCAAATGCCTAGGGTTGAAGTTGGAATTGATTTATTTTCTTTGTTGGTTGCATTTGTTCAAGCTCAGTGGCTTGGCTTTGAAAATGAGATTTATATTTATTTTCTTCACCCTTTATTGAAATGTTTTGTCCCCTTTGTCGATTTTCATTTGTTTGAATAGCTAACATGTGCATAGGCTTTCACTCTTTCACAACATATAACTTGTCCATTTTTATTATTTTTCTTTTAGTCAACTAACCTGCCCTTAGTGAACTCGAATTTTCCATCCATCATCATTTCATCACGTGCAACTTATGACCAGAATTTTAAAGAAAAAATATGATTTGATTCCTTAGTGCCACTTGGCACGATCTTGCATCCTCTCAGGCTTGTAAGTGTGAAGTAAGTTTGCTGGTCGTCTTAAGGGTGTGTGGTTGTGAGGCAATCGTTGCCAACCACGTGTTGCATATTTGAAGCGTTGCAGCATAAAGTATAACACTAAAAGTATTAACATCTTTTCCCTTGCGAGCTTGCCATCTAATTGCAAGATGAAAAGTGTCATCATGGCACTTGCTCATAAATAAAGGGCAAACCTTTTATTTGAATACCCAATCTTAGCTACGATGGTGCAAAATTCTGCCACATAGTGTTAGATGCAAGGAAAAGAGAACAAGACAACACCTACGTAGCAAGGCCTATGATTCAGTTAGCCACGTCAGCACGTGAATTCGTGATTAAGGTGAAGACCATCATTCCCATTAAGATGTAAAGATCACATATATTACAATAATCCACAGTCAGCTTCTAATGCCTTTTGTCATAACTATCAACCTTGGATAATTATTTGATCAAGTCATTTTCGTCTTCAGATAGATTATGATCACTGGTTCGGGTAACAGGGGGCCCGAGACCTCGATGCATTATGATGATCATATTATAATCATTCGCTTTCAATCTGAAAACTTCAAGTAAGAAAGATATTACACTATCACAATTTGGTATTAGTTTTTGGAGGAGTCGTCTCATTTGAGTCCATAACTCTTTGGTCTAGTATCATAACATTGTGATTGACGAACTAAGTCTAATTCAAAAGACAATTTATATTAATCTGAAAGGATGAATTATAGATGAATTCACTATGTTTGATGTTTTAAATCAATGCAAACTTTTGGTGAACGTGTTTGTCAATCGATGCGATCATTCGCTTTGCATGAACATAATTAAAGTTTTAAAAAATGTAATTAATTTTGAAATAACGTGTGGGATGGTGCTACATAATACGCACTAATATGATATAAGTTAAAATGATGTACTATAATTATATTATGGTCGAACTGTTCTGGAGATTTCCCTCTGAACTACACCACTTGGCAAAAACCCAACACTCAAGGTATTGGGGTGAATAATAATCTTTTAAGATACTATTCATGAACCTTAATAATTGTGTGACTCCGTGATTCCTTGACCTCTGCTATCGCAACATTTACCATCATCATAGATCCTCGCACTTCACGTTTCCACGTAGAATTCAAGGACGAGTTTTATCTGGTCTGTGGATGCAGGGTAAAATACATTGCCTTCAAATTATGCGGGTGTCCATATTTAACTAGGGGATTTACCTGCGGTGGAATCATAGAGTTTAACCATGTGGGGTTCATATGAATGACACAAAAATCCATTTTTACCATTAATTTATATCATGGTATTTCAGTGACTTAGTAGTATTTTGGCAGATCTATGCATAGCATCTGTTGGTAGATCAATGTGATTTATCATACAATATCTATGGAAAATTATTTCAGGGCAATCATTTCAATATTGGAGAAGAATACTCCAATATAACGCTACGGAAATTAAGCGTACTAGAAAATATTTGTTGGTCCACTATAGTGTGTAAGGGAAAACATGTGAATCGATATTTGATGTACCTGTAAATGTTATTGAACTGGGAAAAGAACCTCTGGATCAGATTTTAGAAAAATTTAAAATAACACGGACTGCAAGAAAAAATTGTGATGATTGCGAGTCTAATTACAAAAATTCTGAGTTTAGAAACACGCTATCTATCTACTGTCGTGATATTTCTTACTAAGAAAAATGCTCCCAAGGTTACAGTCTTTATTCCAATTCTGTAAGCTAAATGTAAATTTCAAAAGTCAAGAAAATATATATTTTAGATTTGGAATGTGGTTGTTTCGAATTGCAATAATGTATAATAATCTTTTCCATATCTGGTAAATTATTATTTTTTCCAACGTTTAGGATTTATATAGTTTATCCATCTTTACGAGAGTGTGAGTTGAAGCCAATTCCATATTGGAACTATCTTCAGGGGAGATAGAGTTGAAGCATTGAACCATTGATTTGGTAAACGATATTATAAATGTATCTGGAGATTAATTTTTGTTAGTGTGAAGGTGTGTTAGATGAAATATTTTTATTATTTGTAGTATATTATAAATATCTTCATCCCAAAAAAGGAATAAAATACTGTAAGAGTATAAAGGTGGTAGAAAAAATAAAGAGAGAGGGAATGGTTTTTATTTCATTAGAGACGTTTGACAGTCACAATCTAACCTTTTTTAAATAGATTGTAAATGGAAAGTGAATTCTATTATCCCAAAATATTTGTGGCCTTTGTTTTCACCTCTTCTTTCAAATTAAATTTATTATAACGATATTTTGATTCTACTGCCATTTTGACTGTAACTCACATTGCTAATTGTCACATATTTCAAATTAATTTGTTGTTCATAAATGTCACAATTCTTCACTGGAATTGACTCAATGTTCATAAATGTGATTGGTGTTATTACGTCATGGTTGTTCATATATTGCATCGTTTTGTAATTCACAATGTTTACAATCTATTAGTTTATTGAAAAAAAATTCTTTTAAGCTTGATCTAATGACAGTAAGGTGGGATCAAATTGTACACATTCTAGTTCAGAACCCAAGCAAGGTTTGTTTAAATGAAATGATCTTGATTCGTAAGTGTTTTCTTACCATAATAGGGAAGACGTGGGTTGCTTGGGTTGAGAGAGATATACTTAACGACTTCATCAAAGAAGAATTAAAGATGAATTTTTAACCAACAGATTTTCATATGTCACATAGCACAAAAAATAATACCTTGTTCTTGGCAAGTAAACAAGAATCAACATTAATTTGGAATATGTCATTGTAAGTAGCCTTCCCTTTTAGAAACAAAGCATGCATGTATTCTTATGTCATTTTGTCAATGCTAGCATTCAATGTATGTACACCTAATAATTTTAATATATTTGTGGAGATATTGATGCTCATATGGCCCTAATGTCTTTTGAGAAATTGATGTTATGCTACATGACAAGTTTGTATCACCCAAGAAGAGAAAAAACAGTTGATCGGGTTGAAAACATATAATATTAGTACACATAAAATGATATGTAGACCTAATCAAGTCTTGTTCACATACCAACAAATAAAGAATGTTAACAATTAATGTAGTCATTGCAATGGATAATAATGTTTATAGTTTAAATAAAATAAATAAAAAATTTCCCATTATATCATCCCCTAAAGGAATGAGTGGATTCATAGACCATTATTTTTATGTATATATTGATGTTATTCATCTAAAACATTGTGATATGGTGAATGATAAAGTTATAATTTTTAATAGTGAAGATTATTTTTAGGAAACAATGACATATTTAATATATAATACAAAATAAAAGAGTTGATATAAGTGTTTAGTGAAAATGATGTAAAAAGTGTTCGAGATTAGGCATTACCAAATCCTGACAATCGGTTTACGTATTAGTTATACAATAACCAAGACATTAATGGGAATGGATATATCTATTTCATATTAGGAATCAAAGATGAACACATGAATTGAACTAGATAGAAAGGATGTAGGAATAAATATAGTGGGTGAGATATTAGCTCTCCCATTTCCACAATGTAATTTTCAAATGTACAAGTCACTACCACTTTTGGCCTTTCATGGACAATACTACCAATACTACACTATCAGAAATTGTACCTAGTTAATTTTTACCACCAAAACACCTCAAAAAAATAAACTAACACTAGAAATAATTTCTAATAGATAAGAACACAATGATATAATATTAAAAAAAATGAAACATACAAATTATAATGTGAATCCAACATTAGAACATCTCACCAAATTCTATGATGACTTTTGCCTTCAATAAGTTTTGTATGTATGTTGTATTAGTTTATAATTTGCCAAGAAGTTCAATGGAACCATCACTGAGTAGATGAAACATTTACAACCATTCCACTACGTATATTATATATGTTGGCAAAACTGTATGTCTTTGTAGACAATCGATTTGATAAGTTTTGCTAGCACACATGGGTGATTACAAAATGACCACCTCCATATACCATCAATTCCTCTATATATGTAAAATCTCTCCACTTAAAGAGTTAAACATTAATAAATTCATCACTCTAAAGGTTTATGAATCATCTCCAAGTGACTTTACCATTTCACCTTATCTAAATTGATGGTTTAACATGAAGTGCTTAAAATAGTGTCTTACGGTCATGAATTACATACATTAGGAATATTTGAGGCACAATATTATAACTAGTCAATTATATCCATATTATAGATCATACGTCCCTAAGTTGAATATTTTAGGTCACTAAAAACTTAATTAAATTTTTAATGTAGGAAATATCTTGCCCAAATCTCCTCTAGAATACAATTTGTGATTTGGCCATTCTGAGTAACTACCCTTTTAAGCCAACCAACGAATGTTATAACACTCCTATTTGTGTTGTTATTTCCTTCTTTTGTATCGAAACATCATTCTCAAATTCCAATAGACTTTGAGGAGTGAGGTCTTCAATTAAAGGCTATAACAACCCTTCACCTTCATTTTCTAACATAAAAGGCTCAAAGAGATGTAAGTTGTCAACATTAATAATTGAGTAAATTTTATACAAGGAAGAAAATCATATCTAATTGCACTCTTTCCCACATATTTTAGAATTTAAAATGTGTAATACCTAAGAGGCTTAAACTTATTTTTCTTACCTTGGAGTCTCTCTCTACTCAAGTATAACCATACCTTATCTCCAACAAGGAAATTATGCTCAATCCTATGTTGATCATGTCTTTCTTTGTACTTGTCATATGAATCCTTAAAACCCTCTTGTAATTGGAGGAAAATTTATTAAATATTCTCATGTAAGCTTTCAACTTTGTAAACCTCAAATTCCACTTTCCCATTTACTTTGTATAGATATGTAAAAACAAAATAAAACTCACATGAAATTAAGTCACTTAAACAAGTTTCAAATGGATGTTTTCTATGAGAAGAATGCACTACCCTATATTTTTTTTGGGTATACATAAAAGTTTCATCCCAAGCCTGGGGTTGTTTATATTGTACCCTCTCAAAGGACGTATAATTTTTTTGTTCATAAGTTTTACATTCCGATCATTTTTTAGGTGAAAATTTCTATATTGTTTCATTTTTGTATCCATCTCCCAAAATGTGGCCCAATATTACATACAAATATTGAGTCCTAATTTGAAATAACGAAACCTAGTAAACCAAAATAAACTTGTACATTATCAAATAAAAACCCAACTGCATCACTTTGTTTAAAGGTCTTGTTAAAAAAATAAATAAAACACATCTTACTAAACTAGGTCATAACCAAAAATAGATAGTCATACCACCTTATGGACATAAAAAACCTACCTACAAAAGTGATTGAATTCCATTCCCAAGGCCTAGAAGTAATCAATAATGGCATGTACATATCAACTTCCTATTACTACAATTTCATTTACTATATATCCCAAATCCTATTATTAACTTAACAACATTAGTAACACCAATACCTACTCCATGTTTTGAGTAAAGCTCTTCTCTCATTAACTGAAATATTTCTTATTTAGACATATAATGCTTACCCAACCTTTAGAATAAACCATATTTAAGGTAATAAAACTCCTTGAGCTTAAATCATGCACCTTTGGACCTGTTTTCTTGAAGAAATGGTTTCCAAAAATTTGCATCATGCTCATATCCCTCTACATGAGAGACAAATAAAAGGATCAAGAAGGGTTATGGTGACCATGGCTGAAATTAAAGGAGGTGTAGATAAAATGTCAACTAGTTTGTTAGTCACACCCTTATTATATTTGATAAAGAAATCAAATTGTCACAAAAACCCCATTCACTTATAATGTCTAGCTTGGTGAAGTTTGGTTTGAGCTTGAATATATTGGATAGGTTGGTGATTTATGCATAAAATAGTTTCCCTACCCATAAAATAATATTTCCATCTCTTAACTAATTTAATAATATACTGTAATTAATTTTCATAGGTTAAATAATTTAGAATTGTACCATGAAATAACTCTAAATGGTAACATATGGGCTTACATCCTTATAGGAGTACAACCCCCATAACATAGTTACTACCATGTTTTTCCACCTCAAATGCTATTTTAAATTTAGGTAATCTTAATAATGGAGAATGGGTAATATATTGTTTGAACATACCAATTGAATATTATTAATTCTTAACCGTGATAAAAGTCTTACAACTTGTTGTCATGGTATGAAAATATGGGTAGATGGAAGAAAAAACTTGATGAACTTCTTCAAATATTAAATTAAACCAAGAAAGATATTTGTTTTTATCACAATATAAGGATTTGGTCAAATTTTTATGGTCTCTACTTTAATTGGATGAAATCTAAATTCTTTATCTCTAATCACATGCTCCAAGAAGATAAGTTATTGTTTATAAAGTTCACATTTATTTTCATTCAACACTAAGTGTTCTCATTTTATGTTTTATTATTTTCCTTTATTTTAGCATGACATATCCTAGTCACATTCCTAAAGAGATCAATAAGTCTGAAAAGCTATCATGGTGTCATATGACATGAGAAATGACCTCATGTGCTCACTTGAAATATATCGATTAAGACTAGTTCCTATTGGTTTTATCATGTGGTGGTGTATGTATTGAGCTATCTATACTATGGTTATTGAATAGCCACATATTTATTCAACCAAAAACATCATAGTATATATAATCCTAACAATATTATTCAATACTTATACTAATCATCACGAAAAAAGATAGGTGTAAATTGAGAAAAAGAGTAGTAGTACCATTGATTTCATAACTATATTATAAAAGGTATTTTAGAATCATGAGTATTCTATCTCATTATATATCAAATATTACCATACATAGGCTTCAATGAATATTAGGATCATGACTAAGTTCAAGATTAAAATTACAAGATCACAATTAAAAATTCACCTCTCTAAGTAAAAATAGGGACCACATTTATACATATATTTACCAGTACCATATTAGTATAGTATTAATAAAAAAATACTGAATTAGAAATGACTAGTTCCCCCTATATATCCTATCTGTATTATATATTCATTTTTATGATCTGATCTTCTTATGAATTAGTGCTAGATTTGTGCTTGAATATTCTCTTATGGTGCTCACACAAATCAATTCCTAACCATATCTAATTTTTATGACCTTATCCAAGTCATACTTTATTGTTTGAGTCTTCAATCCTTAGTTCCTCCATGTTTTCTATATCCTTGTTCCTCATAACTTGCTTCCTCCTGTGCCAAGGCTCTCCATACTGTGTCTCTCACATGACATCACTAACTTTTTCACCTCTATCTTCTATATTATTTCCTAAAATTAATTAGAATAAATTGATACAAAATTTGGGTTCCAACATTACCCAATACTAAGCCAATAGTCTATCTTGGACTATATACCATTCTTAGGTCCCTCTAATTCAAAAAATTAGGTCTCATTTTCTAAACCTGACACTTGACTTCTTCCTAGTGGTTAAGGGTTATTTGGAGGGTGGAGGTAATTTCCTTAACCTCCCCTTCTATTATTTCATTTCCTTAGGTTATTCTATAACATCAACCACATGTGTCATCAAAAGTTCAAGTTTAGTACTGGCATCCTTATGTACATCCTCAAGTGACCTAAATTTTGTCAAAATGTATTCTCAAAGTGTCATAAAAATGGTATTATTATCCTAGAAGTGAGAGTTGATCTTATTTTCCATTTCCTTTTTCCCCTGGAATGTTTTTACATGTTGTGATATATGTTTTATTTTTATACCATTCTCAGCCACTTGTTGGCTTTGGTATTATTCTAATTCAATCCTAGCTTCCAAAACCTTAGTTGGTTATGTCAATTTAAAAAATAAAAACCATTGATAATGGGAAATATGACACAAACCTTGGCCAAAAATCTACTAAATACTTTCATGAACTCAACAAATTGCTATATGGCCTAGGTTTGTTCCTTCTTAAGATTCACCTAGTCTTTGCATTTTTCAATAAAATATATACTAGTGACTCTAATTTATCAACGGATTAACGTATAATAGGGATCCCATCAAAAAGTGTTGACTCATTTTACAAAATTACCTTATAGATTTTTAGCATCCTCAATCTAGATATTGCTACTACTTCATACTAGTGCTTGGGCTCTTCTAATTATTATTCAATCGTTAACCTTGCTTTACATTGTTATCAATTTATAGAAATGACTTTGTTGTTTTTTTTACAACTATTCAACATCATATCCATGTAGAACATTTTAATTTGTGATCTCAATAATAATTTTAATGAGGGTTGTACCTATTTGTGCTAGTAAACATTTTTTGGGATCCACCCAAAATACTTTAAGAAGACTCCCCCTCTAACATCAAATACGTGATAGCTGATGAAAACTTAAAGAAACATTCCTTATTATAAACATATATGTAGTATAATATTTTGGAATGTTTTTTATTGGAGGACTCTTCCTCAAGAAAATACTCCCACATATATAGTTCCCCTTTATGGATGTTTTATTAGATATATTCATGTATGGGGAGGTTGTTGATCTTATTTTCTTATTACTAATTAGATTCCCTAGTAGGCCCCTTTTAATTATTTGAATCATGATT
Source organism: Torreya grandis (assembly GCA_037957365.1). Lineage (NCBI taxonomy): Eukaryota > Viridiplantae > Streptophyta > Pinopsida > Cupressales > Taxaceae > Torreya > Torreya grandis. Next base: position 250,282 of record JARHVA010009424.1, on the reverse strand, counting down.
GACTATTTCAACTTCAAAATCAGTTTGGTATTGGATATTTAGGCCAGCATCTTGGTCACTACTGTCCAAGGTTGTGCGTATGTCTTCCACTTCTTCACTGGTGGGACACTCAATGTCTACTTGTGTATCATTAGGGTTAGGATATTATTACGAATTTGAGGAATCATTCTATATCTCAATTGGTGGATTCTTTTTCTAGTTGTGTCTCAAAATTCCTCATCCCTTGCTAGATATCCTAATATCTAATGCATAATGCTCTTATGTCAAAAGAAAAACTATCTTTTGGGTGGTATCGATGCCCTTTTATTATTTCATTATATGCATAATTTGGTTTGTTGGTGGTGATGGGAATATCTTTTTCCATTTATAGTTATCCTCGTGCATGCTCCTAATGGCATTAGGACATAACCTCTTCTATTGTCTTTACTACGTTCTTTTATCTACCATTTTTGGTTAAAGGAGAAGGGTTTTTATGATGGACTCATACCTTCCTGAATCCTTTTTATTGGGATTTAGAATGTAATATGACACACGAATATGGTCCCCTATGAGAATATGATGTGCATTAATATAAGTGTTATCTAATTGATTTTTTCTCTGTAGTCCTTCCCTAGGTACACATATAATTATGAAAGAGTATGATTCTCATCATCAATTTTGTTATCATCAATGTACAACTTTCACTCATTAGGAAAGTGATTTAAATATTTATTAATGTATTTTTTAGTGAAAGAATAAGGTCAATTTATTCACCTTGATAAGTTATTCTTGGGATTCATCCAAATGCATACAAGTGAATAATGTTGCATAACAAAAAATTTATTTTTGGTCTACATCTATGTGGTAACTTCTTGGGGATGTGTCACTCATTTCTAAAGGCTTACTTCATCCTTTCAAACAATCCTTTCATTTTATCTTGTGGGAGGGGGTGATGGCACCTAGGTAGGTAAACTATTGGAATAATTTTGTGGGGAATTTTTTCTCAGGTGGGTAAACCCACTTTAGTTATTTACAATCATATTTTAAAAACCAATCTCATGAACATAAGTAAAATTAGAATTCTTCCATAAGGAAACTTGTGATTTGGAAGGCAGTGGGCTTTCTTAGCATCCACCTCAATTATTTCAAAAAATTACTAGGTGTTATTATACTTTTACCCTTGGTCCATCTAGTTTTACACATAGAGGTAAACCATTTGAAAATATTTACATTTTTGCCTACAATGAATCTTGGTCATAACTAAGAAATAATTTACCTAAATGACAAGTTCTTGAAGGCTATAAATGTAAATGGTATGTCCCTCCTTTTTATAATTTATTTCCATAATCATCTTCTCAATTGCCTCTTGGTCATCTAAATACATATTAAGATTGTAGTTTATATAATTTAGCTATATTACCTTACTATTCTATTTGGAAGTGATTTTCATCCTATTCCCTATAAAGTAAAGATATTCCTCATGGATGCACGAGACCAAAAATGTCACCACTTCCATAGGATTTACAAAATAAGGTAGGTGGTAAACTTAGAATAATACAACATTTATAATAGATTGAAGTCTTAAGGTCATAGTGACATTAATTTTGGTATTTCAAAGCTCAACCTTGTAGTCATATTATAATTCTCCCTCATTTCTAAGTTAGCAATGACTGTAATTGAGATAACAAGAAAACTTAAACTCCCAATTTACACAACATAAAATTGACTCAAGGTATTGAGTTTATTCAATTAAAATATGGGGTAGAGGTGGTAGTGTATAATTATTTGTACCAATGAAATACATTACTAGTTCCTTCTTGACATATGTATTTTCTACTCATTATGCCAAGTTTTCTTCTTGTGTATTGGAATCACTAGGAACTTTTTCCCAGATCAAAACATGATGTCTTCTAATTCCCTTGTACTCTTCCTCTTCATGAATTAATGTGAAATTCTCACTTCTCATGGCCTTCAATTTTTTCTATGTCACCTTTAAGATGCCTGAAGGTTGACATGAGGTTGTTTGACTCTCTAATTAATACATGTTTCCTTCAACTTCCTCAAGCTTCCTAATTTAGCTTTGTTTAATTACAGATGTTTATACCTAGGACCTAAAACTCTTCCCAAAGTGTTTTCATACTCATAATTCTACTCTTTTATTTTTTATGATTTTAACGTCACTTTATAGCTTTGAGTTTGTCATTATAATTTGCTTAATACACACTCTTATAGCTTGAAAATATCTCAATCAAGCTCCATAAATTCTATAAATTTGTTATCCAAAATGAGGACCATCCAAACATATACTCTGACCTTATATATCTCTAAATACTGCTTACATTTACTCTCTTATGACTTCATCCATCACTTTACTTATTAATGCTCTTGAATGTTATGCCATGGTGTCCATTCAAAATTCTTGCCATTATTTCTCAAAATTTGTCAATTTAATGCATATATCCCATACTTTCACTTTTATCATAGTACATGCTAGCTGTAAAAATATTTAAACTTTTATTTTCAAAAAATATAACTTTTTTTTCTATTCAGACTCATTCATAATGGGTTTTCCTTTATCACTATTTTTCATACTTCTAGTGATGTGTTGCCTCTTATGTGGTTTTTATCCTTATTTATTTTCAATTGTTTACCCCTTCTATTCACCATTCCTTCCATATCTATATTTAATTTATTCGTCTTGAAACTTATCCGAGCTAAAAGATATTTTTGGTCCTCCACAAGCATGACCTAATGAAATAATGATAAAATGATAGTGTTGAAATAAAAGAGAACCATGTTCTAAAATAAATCTTATCAAATGGTGAACAAATAATGCTATACTTTATTTTAAAACAAACCAAAATCCTACCTTATTCTAGTTTTATATGCCTTATTAACAAAATTATAATTATTACATAGAATGGTATGTTGAAGTTGACTACCATTAAAATGTCATGGAAGAACTTCGCCATCTAACTGTCTTAACATGCATGCACCTACAGGATGGATGTTATGAACTATTAACAGACCATCCCAATGTATTCAAATTTTATTGAAGTGACTCAATAACTTGGAATCATAGATTAACACATGCATAATATGAGTTAAAGTTTTATTTTTTGAGATGTCTATCATGTCAAGCTTTCTACTTCTACTATTGAACTCCTTGACTCCAATGTGTAATAAATGACGTTCCCTCTAGATGTAATAAATTATTGAAACATGATTTTATATATTATTCATCATCTCATTGACCAAAATTCATAGTAAATAAATAAATAATAAGGAAATATAGTAGTAAAACTACTTTAGTGCCAAAGATAAGATTAAAAAGTGTGCTCTTGTTCAATAGTTTTTTATGGTTTGATAAGCCCATAATAGTGCAAAAAACACTATCATACTAATCAATGCAATAAAAAAATTGTTAATGTAAATCCTAATATTTTATTAAAATCTTTAGTATTACCATTATCTTGAGGGAGGTATGAAGGGGTCTTATGGTGCTCAATAATGAAATCAACTAAGAGGATGCAAATTATCTCATTGAGTAAGTGATTACCACAATCACTTTTTAAGATTAAATAACATACAAACCTTGTGATGATATTTTCCCAATGTAATTTGGTGGTGGTTACTATAATACAATCAAGTGTGTGTAATGCTTCCGCCTAATGCATAAGATAATTTATGGTGGTAATGATTTAGTGTACACTAGTTCATCTTGAAGCAGGGCTGATGGGGCCAAAAAACTCAATAGCCCATTTCTCATAGTATTCATGAGTAGGGATTGGATGAAGAGGCATAGCATCCCTTCAGTTTTATTTTCCTACACATTGACATATATCACATTGGCACACATAATATTTGGCATCTTTTAATAATGTTAGCCACCACAATCCAACTAAAAGAACCTTTTATTTTGTTTCATCACAAGCAGAAATTTCTCTAGTGACACCCTCATAGACATATTGAATAAATTTTTGGTTTTGTTATTGTATTACATACCTTTGTGATACTTCATCTCAACTAAGCATATACATGTCTCTACCAATAATTTAGAAAAGGGCAATGTGTACAATGAGTTTATTCTTCTCTTGGGTACTAAAAGGGTCTAGAATTGAACCTATTCTAAGAAAATAAGATTTTTATTCTAATTATTTAGGCACATATGTAAATTATAAATATTATACATCAGGTAAGTCATCTACAATTATTTGTGCTAGTTCTCTAGAATCAATATGTGATAGATGATCAATACCCAAATTAACCTTCTCAAGTTTCACTACTCTAGAGCAATGGAATACCAGGAAGACAAAAATCAATCATTAGATTCATCCATGTGATAATTTTTTATTAAGGTACTTGAATGCCTTATGATCAATAAAGATGGTGAATATAGTGGAAAATAAGTATTATCAAAAATTCTAGAGTGTATACACTATGGACAAGGCTTCTCATTTTTTAGTAGAGTAATTTATCTCAGTTGGTCTTAGTTTGTAACTAGAAAAATATATAAGATGGTCAACATTCCCATTTATAGGTTATGAAAAGATGGTTCCCATCACCATGCCAGAAGTATTGACATGTACATGAAATGGTTTCATCCAGTATGGGATGTGGAAGATGGGTACAATTACCAATTTCTCTTTTAAGGCTTTGAATGATTATTAATGTATTTTAGTCTAAAGAAAGAGACCATTTTATTTGAGAAATTATTATAATGGATCTATGATGTTAACATAATTATTATTAAACTTAAGATAATATCCTATGTGACTAAGGATGCATGGACCTTGCACTGAGTGGTTAGAGTTGAGAGTTGAATAATAAATACAATCTCTGACGAATCCATGAGTAGTCTATATCTACAAATGATGTGCCCTAATAGGATCCAAAAATGTGTGAAAAATATGTGCTACTTTAAGTTCAAAAAATATGAAGTTACCAACAACATGCAAGTATGAGGTTTGAATTGGCATAGTTATTATGCACCAAGCCATACACAGTCCAATCATTTACATATAATTTAAGGAACTTGTAGATGAAATATTTAAAATCTTCCAAAATAATGTGAGATAATATTTATGGTGCATTATTTAAGTAATATGGAATAAGATTGTAAGTAAAGGACACCCATTTTAGTGCTAATTTTTTTTTCCTTATATTCCATAGTAATTTATACCTAATGATAGCCTAAAAAGACATTAGCAAAGGTATAGATTTTGCATCTAGAAAAACCTTATAAAATTTACTATCTGAATAGATTTGGGAATAGATTTTTGACACACATAGCATTGAGTTATCCATAATCCACAAAAATGCAAATTTGACCATCCTTCTTGATGATAATTACCATGGGGATAACCCATTCAAATTCATCAATGGGAGTGATAACCTTGATGTGAAACATGTCATCCACTTCCAATTGAACGCATGTGTGCATATTAAGATTCATTCAATATAATCACTTCTTGATTGGTCAAGCATCCTCAATCAATTTGATATGCATTTTTTTATAATTCTAGATTCAATCCTTTCATCTTTTTGTAGTTGTGTGGGAAAATGTACTCATACTAATGTAGAAGTTCAAAACTTTTGGCTAATTTTACTTTACACTAGTAATTTAATATAGTAGTCATCTAGGGTGTGTCTTCTATCCCAATATTATATTAAACCATTTAGAATGCCATAAAATATGGTTTCTACATAGATTGCATATTATTTATAACATCAGTTACCCTATATTCCATAGGTCAGTTTAAATGATAAAATATCAGCGCTAGTAGATTGATGATAGTACCATTAGAAACTTGACATGCAAAATTTTACTTACCATTCTATATTTGGACCCTATGGTCATATTTGGATTAGGATTTAGGTCCAAATCGAGTCCTTATAAAATTATCAAGTTATTGGTAGATGGATAAATCATCCTCAATTACACCATGTATAGTCTATATTCTATCTTCAAATGGTGCTTGATCACCTATTACTACTTAACAAATTACTTGAGAGGATAAATTTAGATCTAAGCATGGTAAATAGAAGGAAAATTTTGCGAGAAAACAATGTTTGAGGTGATCCTTGGTACCTCTATCTTTGAAGGTATATATATCTTTATGTGTTTCCTTATGAATATTCCATAATCTATCCCAATCATGTGGAGTGTCTTAAAATTCATGAAACCATAACAATTTGGGTAAAATGTCTTATCGACATTCAAAATATTCTCAAAGGTGGCTATATGTTTATCTAGGGACTAAACATCATAATGATTTAGTGTGGTGCAAACACTCTTGTCATTGTGAAAGTGATGATTTATCATGGTGCATCCTTGTTCCCATGTCAAAAACATGTATTGATGAGTAGTTCACAAATGAGTAGATGTTCCTTGATGTACACTAGGAAGCACTTGCATACATTCATATTCATAAACATAATAATCTTCTAACTTTATAAGTATTATTTAACCTTGATCATAACATGAATCCTAGGTTCTTAATTTACCTAAAAGAGTGGTGCATTCATTAGTTATCCACAAATGAGTTAAACAAACTTATAATGGTTAACTAGCTTTTATAGAGAATTTATTAATCAATCAATTACATCACAACCTCATCTTGTTAGATCATTGTCTCTATGTACCTATTGTTCCCAAGAAATGATGGTGGTTTCAAAGATTGATTTTTTTTTGTTCCCATTGAATGAGATCATCACAAGTAGGATCTAAATTTTTATTTCCTTGTGCTATTCTATTATAAATGTGGTTGAGATCCTCATCAACATAAACTATCTATATAAAAGTGTGGCCTTTGTCAACATTGAGAGGAATGACCATGCAATGGGTCTAATTTTTAAATCTAATGTAGCACTTATTGAAACACAAATCAAAATTATTAGCATAGTACCATGGTCAACCCAGTAGAGCTATAAAATCATCAACTTTAGCTAGTTTGACTATTTCAAAATCGCCTTTGAATTAGACACCTAGGATGTTGATGATGACATCCTTAAGAATAGCTATAGGAACTACTCAATTCTTGTTGGTCATGAATTGAATGTATGGGGATGGTTCCAGAGTGGGACTTCTTAACTTTCTCCAAGAATCCTTCATGATAATATTGACTTCTACATTGGTGTACATTAATATATCTCATATCATCTAAGTTACCATCAAGGAATGCATTTACCATGACCTTTTTGTCACATTCAGGATTGGTTTAGATGTGAGTCTCTTGTCTCCATGTATGGTTTAAATGATTATCCATTGAAGTCTTGGTCATTTGTTGTTGTAGCTAGTTCTTTAAGATAAAAATGATGTTTTCACCCAGGAGTAGTTTGCATAGCTCTCAAAATTCATAACACCTAGATTAAAGATAGTTTCTATTTTTATCTTAATATACATGGTAACATACTTCTCCTTAAAAAAATTGATTTTTCCTTTTAATTGACATACCAAGGCCATCTTGTCTTGTAACACTAATTTTTATTATTGAGCATTGGGGTAGTGTCGAGCATGAGGTTCTTCATGTTGAACCTTATTCATAGGTGTATTTGGAGTTGGTTAGGAATGAGAACCATATTGTGTCAAAATATTGACCTTAGGTCTAGCTAGTGGGGTGGTAAGGTAAAATCTCCACCGAAAACTTGGAATTTTTAAAATATGAATCATTTTGACACCCTTCTTGCTACCTTATTTTCTGATAGACACATAATTTGAGGCTTTCCTCAAACTGATGCTCTTTTTATAAAAGGTGAAAATTGAGAAAACTTTAAAATAACACTGGTATTGATCCAAAAATCCACACTTGTAATAGTTACTGGGTGGAAAACACCACCCCACATCTATTATCATGTCATCAATAATGGAAAGATCATCTTCCACTAGTCTCACAATTATCAGATACATAAATTTGGTGAGTTCTTCTCATCCATGACTCGTGAATCTGATTTATGACTCAAAAATCATTAGTATCATATGTATACACATCACATAATTTATAGTATAATTACAATTTAGGCTAAGTGGCATTTTGGAAGAAAGGATAACTTCTTACATCATAGTCCTTGTGGCAGATATCAAAAGATTGTTTTATTATGGAACAAACATTCTTTCATGGGAATTTAATCATGTTATGTCCCTCCACTTCACATTCACCTCACCATAGTCCACTACATGCTTCATGAGCATTATTTTCTATTAGCTTCTTCAATTGAGAAACCATAAGGAAAATATGAGCCTCCATAAATGGGTTGATCCTTATATCTATACTTCTCACAGATTTTGTATAGAAATCAACTTATAGTGCCTTACATGAGTCTATAAATGTATTTTTTGAGATATATTTATGAAAAAGAAGTAATAATCCTCCATTAGCCAATGCACACATTGTGTTGGGTTAAGATCAAATGATAGTTTTGAAAGAAGCATTTTGAAACATGTATCATACTCATGCACATAGTTAGTGAGATTTTATTTATATATCCATGAGGGTAGTGATAATTTGTTTCTTAATCCTTGGGATTTCAAAATCTTAGAGAAAATTAGTTTTCAACAATTCATAATTCACAATAGCTTGGTGAGGGTAAAATTTGTATTACCATTTGTGTGCATGATCCAATAAGGTAGTGAAAAATTGAGTAGCTTTTTGTTTTGAAAAAGTGATAACCTATATTCACCAAAGGTTTTCAAACTTATGAATGTAGTCCATAACATTTTACACATGTAAATATTCAGTGAGATGAAGTGTCATCTCATAGTATACCATAGTCTCATTTGGTTGTAGGTGACCCTATTGTGGAACTCCTCTAGTCCCTCTTGAACCCTATGGCAAATTTCCACTAGTGCCTCTAATGATACTTCATGATCTTCCTCTCATAAATCCATAGTTAGTAATCCCTCCCACACCTCCTATAAAAACATGTGTATCAAAAATAGTGAACATTAAAGAAGTTTTATTTGATATGATTGGGACTCTGGTTTTCCCACTTTTTATAATAGGTTCACTTGGAATTTTAAGGTGAGATTTAGGTCATAATTTTAATGGAAAAGTAAACGTTAAGGGTAAATTATTTTTCTAAACTTACACTCCCAATAATTCCTCTACTGGTTTAGATTTAGATTCATTAGATTATGCACTCTCAGTATCCTAATTTTGTAAAAGAATTTCATCAAACATAAATTCATGAGCATGCATTATGGTGGGGTAAATGGGTCTATCTATCCTAAGTTCTGTTATTAATACTTATTTTACTTCTTGTATGCATTGATGCACTATTGAAGGGTGTTGACCTATTGCTAGTGGGTACTCATTATGTGTTTTTCTCTCTTATGGATTCTAGTGGAAGTTTCAGTATCCTCTCATTGACCCCCTGGCTCATTTCCACTCATATCCATGTACCTAGCCTCTTCATACCTTTTATTTTGTAGTTCCTACACCTAGTCTAATCATTACTTCTACTTCATAGTTCTCACGACCTAACTTTCATGCTGAACTCCTAATCTCATACCAATATATATCCATATATTTCTCAACCAATCATGTTGCTCATGTGTGAGAGATTTTAACCATCCATAGGAAATTTATCAAAGCTAGAATTAGCCATAATATTTTTAATCTCCAAAGGCAATTATTTGATATACCTTCCAAGTAGCTCTTTTAAGAAGTTGAAATATGTTTCTTTCAGGTAAGAATATGTAGAGACTGTGTATTCCAAAATATAAATTTTAATCATTCCCTTATAGTAAGTGTTTATTTCTCATGTGTAGGTAGTTTCCAACTCTGCCAAGGCCATCTAATTCTCTACTAACTAGGAAACCTTCCTCCCATAATTTATTGAACAATTTTGCACATATGTCAATAGCTAATTATATAATTATGTAGTTAATAATAAAAATAATGTTTCATATAGAGATTCATATATATGTTTATCTACCCATTTACATGCAAATCCTCTTGGTTTGATATACAATGACAAACATTTTTCTTGTAAACTACCAATATAATGCTTGATATTATCCAAATAAAGTCACTTAAGCATTTTTATACCATCATGCCAATAAGTAAAATAGGTCTTGGCAATAGAAAAAACTATTGGGTTATTTTATTTTATTCTATCATGAGTTATCTTACTCATGTACCTAAAGAGACTAAGTAGAAAAAAAATAAAGCATGCTAGAATATCATGCAATAAATGACCTTGCATGCTCACTTGAAGTACGTAACTTAAGATGGATTCCCATTCATTTTGTCATGTAGTGGTGTATTTTATGGTCCTTGAATATACACATAGTTATTTAACCAAAAACATCATAGTATATCTAATCATAAAAATATTATTTCATATTTAAACTAATCATCATAGAAAACGATAGGCCAAAATTGTTAAAAAAATACTAGTACCATTTATTTCATAACAATATTATAAAATTTATTTCAAGAGCACAAGTATTATATATCATTATGTATCAAAGATAAACATACATATGTTACAATGCATATCAAGATCTTGACCAAGCTCAAGATTACAATTATAAGATAAAAATTAAAAAAAATCCTCTCTAACTAAATTTAGGGGGTATTTATACATGGTTTTACCCTAACCATTATTATATAGTATTAATATCAAAATAATTACCTAAAATATCCAACTCCCCCTTTATACCCTATTTGTTATAGATATTAATTATCATTCTCCTATCTTCTTGCCAACTAGTTCTAGATTTGTGCTTGATTATTTCCCTCTGATGCTTTCATGAACCACTTCCTAAGCATCTCCTCTTTATGTGTCCTTGTCCTAGTAATGTGTTATTATATGAGTCTTACATATTTAGTTACTCTATCTTTTTATCATCCTTGTTCTTCATGACATGATTCCCCCATGTCAAAGCCTTTTATGTCATTTCTCTCTTAAACTTTCATGCACATTCATGCTTATATCTTCCACATCATTTATAAAAAGTATTTAGAATGAAAAACTAAAAAAATTGGTGTCCAAAATTTTAACTTGTAAAACTTATTTTTATCAACTAATATGTTCATCAAAATTTCTATTAATAATAATAATAATAATAATAATAATAATAATAATAATAATAAATGGACTTATTACATCATTCATCAATTGTATGAAGTTACTTGGTGCACTGCATAGCCCAAAAGGTAGAAACAACCATTCATATAACCCTTACATTTCCTTGAATATTTTTTCATAAATGAAATATTCTTTAATTCTAACTTGGTGATACCCCTATTCAAATAAATCTTATTAAATTACTTGAAATGTTGAATTTGGTCTAGAATATCATCAATCCATGGAAGAGGGTATCTATTATTGCTAGCTCATTTTAAGTGCCTTATAATTAACACACATTCTTTATGGATGATAGTTCTTAGGTACTAAACTAATAATATAACCACATAAATAATTATTATGATGGAGTAATCCTTCATTAGTGAAAGACTATAACTATTTTTTTGTAAATGATGAGCATCTTTCAACAACATTCTATACAGTCTATATTTTAAATCATTATTTCTAGTAGCAACTAAATTTTGTGTTAAACAGGCCTCATTAATAGAAACTCCATGAATTAATGGAAAAATAACTTGAAATACTATACAAAATCTCTCATATGATCTTTATATTTGTTATCAAACTTTATAAAATAATTTTTATGTGTAACAACCTATTTATCTTGAATATTTCTCAAAATAATTAAATTTATATTTGTACGTGCATTAATAAGACTTTTATACTGAGAGGATATTATAAACAAGATTTAAGAATAAGATTTATAGGCTAATATTATGTATCTCTTTCCGTTATTTACCAAATGGTATTGATTGGACGTATTTATAAATATAACATTATAGATATACAAGTAATCATTGCCAAACACTACACCACTCATATCAAGAGGTACCCCATCCACTATAACTTCATGAATGAAATGTGAATTAATAAAAAAATAAATTTTAATTCCTTGGTCACCTTTAGGTCTATGTTTTTATTCCTCACATCCAAATATTATTGACTTGGATGATTTTAAGTCTGTATATTCAATTTTTCTACTAGCTCCCTGCTTATCAAAATTTATATTGAACAAGAGTTAAAAAGAGTATCCACTTTTATATTCTTTATCTAAATTTTAATATGGAAAATATTTGAGATTTCACTCTCTTTAATAGTACTAATACCCAAACATACCACTCTTTTAGCATAATTATAACATAAAATATCATCCACATAGGAGTTACAACCTATGTTCTCACCTTAGAGAGAGGCCATAACCTTGTTCTTCTAGTTATGTTTGAAATAATGAAATTATATATGTATCATCTAATATTCATCCTAGGAATTACTATAAATTTCACAATTCCTTTTATTATATTTTTTTAGAAAGAATATTAACATTAAACTTACCTTTAAATTTACCTTTGTCATTCCTATGTAAACACCTTATTGTGTAGAAGTGTTTTGAGAGGTAAATGAAGCATTTTTCTTGTCATTATTTAAGTAGTGAGGTTGAAAAAAAGCCTCATCTACATCATTAGGATTAGCTAAGAGGAAAATAATCATCAATTAAATATATACTTCACAAACATACTTCATTAATAGTACATGGTCTATTATAACCTTTCCCATCTAGACAACCTTATTATGGAACTCACTTGTGTACTCTTACACACTTCGGCCTTGATTTTTCCTAAGATATTTCAATTACATGGAGCTCTCTTCCTCATATCAGATAGGATGAAACTATTTCTTGAATAGTATATTAAGATAATCCTACTTATTAATAGGAGGAAGATTCTTAAAACCCAATTTATGAAAATTTAATCTAAAACCATGTTAAAGGATGATTGGTTAATTTTAACCTTGAAAACAAAATTTTTCAGCTGTCATTATTTAGATGCAAACTTAAATATACATATAGTTGGGATAACTAATTATCTAGCATTTTTTCATTCACATCTCCATCATATGGTTGAATCTCTATCCTTTCCTTAGCCTTGAATAGAAGTAGATCTAGGTGGCATGGGACTACTCTTCAACCTTCTTATGCCTCAAATAATCCTACTTATTTTATTTTATTTTTAATTCAGAAATATAGGGCTTCTATGGATTAGAATCCCTATGATGTAATTAAAGTAGTCAATTTTTCCCATAGAAAGAGAGATGCTAGCCAATCCTTCAATATTGTGAAATCTCTCTTCAATTGTATGAGAATTTTTTAATTATAATGGACCATAATTATGATCTTTTCCTTCCACTTCCTTGTGGAAATTTATTGTTTTAAGGGAACTAGGATACCTTTACCACTAGAAATAATTACTATAGTGACATATATAGACTAAAATGTAGTCACAAACACATGAAACCACATAAAATGTTTGATACTAAACCAACTATGATACTAATCTAATCCATAAAATAGCTAGATATTCCACACTAAGCTTCATGAATATAGATCCTACACTTGTATCTCAAATAATTGATTGATGAATATAATTATATACTAGTTTTCTTACCAAAATAGAGTTGTAGTGTGTCAGAGTTAACATGTAAAGATTATAAACATAAAGATAAGAATGAAATAAAAACCAAAGCATAAGATAACACAACTATCAACCTAAATAAATTCAATGTGAGTAAAAATTTAGTGGGTCAGGTAATTGCACTCCTTTTTGCACTATATAATCTTCAAATGTATAATGTATTGCCACTTACAACCTTTCATAGATGGAGATACCAATAACTACACTATCTAAAGGTGTACCTAGTTACTTTCACTCTCACTACCCTTCACAAAATAAACCAACATTATAAAAACCCACTAAGGTCTAATAGAGTAATGAGATAATATGATTAAAGACATAAAATTTCAAATTAGAATGTGAATCTAGATTCACAAATTCTCATTAATGTATAATATAGTGTCTTATTCCTTCCAAAAGGTTTTTATTTATGTTATCTTATTTTAGAATCTACTAATAAGTTTAAATGAATAATTCTCGAGTAGAGGAAACATTTTCAATAATTTCCCTGCCCATGTTTTATATAGTGGCAAAACTACCAATCTATGCATACTTGTTATTATACAATCCTGACCTAAAAAAATTGATTACTACTTAAACATGGAGGTGGATAATTAACCACTCTGCAAGTTATATAACAACTAATTTTATATATTAGTGGTTCACCTATATTGAAAAACCTTTCCTCTTCAAGAGCTAAAAGATATTGACTTTATCACTCTAAATAAAATGGATCATTACCATACTAACTTTTCTATTAAAAATCATATGAAACCATGTTTTCACATGAAGTACTTACAATAGTACCTTAAAAACATGAACCACATACAATGGGAATAGTGGAAACATCTAACAAGTATTTCTATTATATTGGATATATATTTTGGATATTTCTCTTGAAGGATTCCACCTCAACTTAGCCACCTTAAATAAGTTAAGATATTATACCTTCACCTTAATATAATATAGAGATATAGTATCTATTGTTTGGCTAATTTAATACACATTTAATGGTATCCTTTTGCCTTATAAAAGTTTTAAATTTATATTGTCTACTTTTGGAATCTATTAATAAGTTCAAATGAATCGTTTTTGGGTAGAGGAAGAATTTACAATACTTATCCTACCAATGTTTTATATGGTGGTAAAAGTGGTAGTCTATCCATATTTGTTCTTATACAAACCTGATCTGCAAAAATTAGCTATTACACAAACATGAAGATGGATAAGTAACCACTATGGAAGTCATGTAACCATTACTTTCATATAGCATTAGTTCCCCTTTCTTAGAAAACCTCTCCTCCTCCAAAGATAAAAAAATATTGACTTTATCACTCTAAAATATATGGATCATTTCAATAATGGCATTTCCATTACAACTGATCTCAAACCACATTTTCACGTGAAATACTTAGAATAGTACCTTATAAATGGGGATTATATATAATAAAAAAATGGAACATCTAAAAAGTACATCTTATATGTGATATACATATATATATATATATATATATATATATATATATATATATATATATATATATATATATTGGATCATTTATCTTACAACATTTCACCTCAACTTATCCATCTCAAATCATTGAAGATATTATATCTTTAACTTAATAAATTATAGATTTATATTCCATATTATTTAACTAATTTCATTCATATTCAATGGTACATACTTAAAAAAAAATTAAGAAGAATCATACTAAAATATTTTGATGAATTTGGTTTTATAATACCTTTATTTTTCTTA
>JARHVA010009424.1:175000-230000 GCA_037957365.1 Torreya grandis | reverse complement strand
ATCAACCTATCGAGTTGAAAGAGATAAAAATATATTTTAAAAATTTATCTTGTTTTTATTATATTATTTCAAAATATATTTTAAATAACTTGTACAAATTTTTAATATGATTTTTTAATATGTATTTTTTATAAATATATAATATTTATACACATTTCAAATAGTTTAACATTATTATTAGTATAATTTTCAATACATTTTTTAAATTTTGAAATAAATATTTATTATTTTTTATAAATAAAAATATTTATATTATTTTTTTGTAAAAGTTTCTAGACTGAAGAGGATATCCATTATGGGAGAGTCAAAAATTGAATGAGGAAATTTTAGTTAATTATCAGTTCATATATTAAGTATGACAGGTTACATATATAAGACTTCAATTTATTAAATTATAGTAGAGGTGTTTTATTATAACTCCTCCAAATCTCTCTCATATATCGTACATAATGTTAAAACAATATATTAATAATATAAAATACTAAGTGTGTCTATGAAACACCTTTATTCTCACATAATAATAATAATAATAATAATAATAATAATAATAATAATAATAATAATAATAATAATAATAATAATAATAATAATAATAATAATAATTACTCACACATAAATTAATGAGATTGTTACTAACATAAAAATATTAATACATTATTATTTTCTCAAACACATTTTTAACTAGACTTTCACTGACAAATCTTCCAACATGGAGCACTAATTTCCTAGCATATTTAACTACAAACTTGACAAATGAAAAAAATTGTCTCAATATATTAGATAAACATTTTCTTTTATTTATGATTTTCATTAATATTTTACATTTATGATACTGTATTAATTGCAAAAACATGTTTATGTTTATTCCTATATTATCATAAATTGCCCCATAGCTTTAATTTTATGTTATTATGTGTTAGTTATGTATATTTATTTTTTTATAGATAATTTGTTTAAAATCAAATAATATTAACATTATTTTATATTTATTTTGTCTTTTTCCCCTTCTTCCACCTTTTTCCATTCTTTTCATCTCTCTACAACATCAATCCATATTATTTTTTGTGCCTTTTTAAATTTTTATATTGAATATTATGTGCTTGGATGATATTAAGTCTCTATATTCAATTTTTCTACTAACTCCCTACTTATCAAATTTTCTAGTGAACAAGCATGAAAAAGAGCACCCACTTTTATATTCTTTATCCAAATTTTAGTAATGAAAATATTTGAAATTTAACCTTATTGAACACGACTACTACCCAAACATACCTCTCTATTGGCATAAGTATAACTTAAAGTGTCATTCACATAGGAATTACAACCTATGTTCTCACCTTAGAGAGAAAGAGTAACCTTTTTATTCTTGAATAGATGAAATTATATATCTATCTTCTAAAATTTATCTTAGGAATGACTATCAATGTTAGAATTCCATTTATTTTCCTTTTTAGAAATAAAATTCACATTACACTTAATTTTATATTTACCTTTGTCATTTTGATATGAAACACCTTGTTACTCCAAAGTGTTTTGAGAGGTAGATGAAGACTTCTTCTTGTCATTCTCTAAGTAGTGAGATTAAGAACAAGTCTCATCGGCATTATTAATCTTGGCTAAGAGGAAAATAATTCTCAAACATATATGGAATCCACTAACATACTTCATTGATATATTATGGTCCATTATAACCTTTCCCATCTACACAACCTTCTTATATAAGTCATTTGTGTAATCTAACACACTTTATCCTTAATTTTTTCTAAGATATTTTCAGTACATGGACCTATTTTCTTCATAAAAAATAGGAAGAAAACACATCTTGATTAGTATATTAATATCATCCTACTTAATAATATGATTAGGATTCTTAAAAACTAATTTATGAATATAAGTATAACACCAAGAAAAAATAGGATTGGTTCGTTTTAACCTTGAAAAAGAGATGTGTTGATTCTCAATAATTGGATGCAAACTTAAATATACCTATTGTTGGACTAGCCAATTATCTATCCTTATTGCATTCACATTTCCTTCATATGATAGAATATTTATCTTTTCCTTATCCTTGAATATATGTTGAGCTAAGTGGCATGGATATACTCTTCCAAGTTATTATGCTTTGAACAATTCTCCTTAGTTTATTTTAATGTTGCTCTAGAAATATAAAGTTTCTCTGATTAGAAACCCTATGATGGAATTCAAGTGGTCATGTTTTCCCCTAAAATAAAGATGTTAGCCATTCATCTAATATTTTGAAATCTCTCTTCAATTATACGAGAATCATTTTCATTAAAATTGACCATAATTATGGTATCTTACTTCCACTTCCTTGTCTAAATGTATTTCTTAAAAGGGAAATAAGGCATCTTTACCACCAGAAATAATTACTATAGTGATGAACATAGACTAAAATGTAGTCAAAAACACATGAAAACACATAAAGTGATTGATACTTAACCAACTATGATACTAATATGATCCAAAAACTAGGTGGATATTTCATACTAAGCTTTATGAACTTAGATCCTGCACTCCTAGCTCAAACAAGTGATTAATAAATATAGATATAGACTATATTATTTACCAAAATGAAGATTTAGTTTGTTGTAATTCACATGTAAAAATTATAAACATAAAGATAAGTATGAAATAAACACCAAAGCATCATATGAACACAATAATTGACCTAGAGAAACTCAATATGAGGAAAAATTTAGGTTTGGTAATTTCACTCCCTTTTCCACTATATAATCATTAATTGTATAATTTATTACCACTTGAAGCCATTCATAGATGAAGATACCAATTACTACACTATCTAAACATAGACCTCATTTCCTTGCTCTCTCACAACCCTTCATAAAATAAACCAACATTATAAAAAACCACTAAGCTCTAATATAATATTGAAATAATATGATTAAGGACTTAAAATTTCAAATTATAATGTGAATCTAGATCAATAAATCCTCGTTGACTCATAATTTGGTATCTTATGCCTTCCAAAAGGTTTGTATGTATGTTACCTCATTTTTAAATCTACTAATAAGTTCAAATGAATTAGTTTTGAGTAAAGGAAAAAAATTCAACCATTCTCCTACCTGTGTTTTATATGGTGATAAAAATATGAGTCTATGCATAATTTTTGTTATACAATCTACACCTACAAAATTTGTATTATGCAAACATGGAGGCAGATATGTAACCACTATGAAAATTGCACAACCCCTATCTTCATATAGTAGTGGTTACCCTATATGCCAAAAACCTATCCTCTTAAAAACCTAAACTATATTTTATGTATCACTCTAAAGAATATGGGTAAATGGCATACTGATTTTTCCATTACAACTCATATGAAACCATGTTTTCACATGAAATACTTATAATAGTACCTTATAAACATGCATTACATATAATGAGAATAGTGGAAACATCTAACAAGTATATCTATTGTATTGGATATATATTTTGGATCATTTTTCTTAAAGGATTGCATGTCAACTTAGACACCTTAAATCATTAAAGATGTTACACCTTCACCTTAATAGACTATAAATTTCTATTATCTATTATTTGGCTAATTTTATACACATTCAATGTTACATACTTTCAATATAATATTTTCATACACATTCAATAGTATCTTTCAACCTTAACAAAGATTTTTATTTTTATTTTATATTTTTGGAATCTATTAATAAGTTAAAATGAATCATTTTTGTGTAGAAAGAAACATTTACAACCATTCTCCTACCCATGTTTTATATGGAGGTAATACTATAGTATATACATACTGTAATGCAACCTTGACCTGTAGACATTAACTATTATACAAAATGAAGATGGGTAAGTAACCACTAAGAAAGTTATGCAACCACTACTTTCAGATAGTAATGTTTACCCTATCTATGGAAAATCTCTTCTCCTCAAGACCTAAAAAAATATTGACTTTATTCTCTAAAGATATATGAATCATTACCATACTGGCTTTCCCATTACAACACATCTGAAACCATGTTTTCATATGAAATTTTTATAATAGTACCTTATAAATAGGAATTAATTATAGTATAAATAATATAAGCATCTAATAAATAAATCTAATATATTAGATCTATATTTTGGATCATTTATCTTAAAATATTCCACCTTAACCTAGCCATATCAAATCATTGAAGATATTATATCTTCACCTTAATAAACTATATAATTATATTCCCTCTTATTTAATAAACTAATTTCACTTCAATTTATCAAAAACACAAATAAGAGTTGTGAATATAATCGATACTTTCATTAAAAACAAATATATTTATTAAAATTTAATAAGAGAATGGAAAGAAAATTATACTTATGTGTTACTTTTTATATATTATTTTTCATAATTTTTAAAATGGTACATTTTTATTTAAATGTGACATAGTTGATTTTTTTCTTTAATTTGTTTATTTTAAAATTAATATAAATTGACAAATAAAATTATAAAAGAGTTCATAAATAATTGTCACATGAATATGTATTATCTTAATTGTCACATTAATATATATATTATATTTTAAAAATTAAGATACATTAATTTTTTTTTTAAAAATAATATATATTTTTTATATATTTATGATAAATAAAATATTTTCCAAACAATATTAATAATAGATTATTTTTTATACATTAAAATTGTACAAAGTGAAAATTAGATTAAACTTTCTTATAGAAAGAGTAATAAGAAATAAATACATAAGAATTTAAAAAGAAGATAATATTATGTGGGTTGTAGTCCAATCGTGAGGATGATGGTGTAAAATGTGTTTCTTATTCATCCACTTCTTTTAAATTTTGAGCAAGGGGTTGTTGTTCTTATTCATGAAATAAATCTTATGCCAGGCCACCTTGTTGATCTTTGTCAGTGCACAATAATGATAAGATATTTATTATGATGACATTACCTCCTAAGTGGGGTATTATCCTAATTTTGACTCTTCTAGAGAATTCTTAGGATGGGTGGGTTACCCTAGATTATCCATTGAATGAGTCTTATTAGTTTCTTAAAAATTTGGAGGATGATCTACCATCAATTCCTTCGAGTAATATTGCCTATGCATAACTTTGACAAATATTTTAGTGTTAAATTATAAAATTTTCATATTGATATATAGTCAGGTTTACCTAAAATTATTGTTAGATTTTTATGAATTTTAAGTAATTTTATCTAGCCTAAATTTTGGGTCATGAATACCAACCAACCATTTTTTATAACCATTTATGTATTTTTTCATTTCTAATTAATTGATTTATTTTAAAGCTTTCTAAAAATAAAAATCTCTTAAAAATAGGGGTTGTTTTGGGATTATGAATAGTTTTGGATTATATTTTGGCTAAGGTTTTGTCCATTTTATTAGTTACTCTACAAAATTGATGTTTTAGTTTTTTTTTTCCTAAAATTTTGAGAATATTCTATTTATATCATTAATTATTAAAAAATGAGGCTTTTTATCCAAGTAGACAGAGTAATTTTCTACCTTGGATAAGATGTCCATGCTTCTATACCTTCACATATTGTATTTAGCCATTTATACTTCTATACTATGTAAAAATATTATGTATACATTTATACTTAGCCTTTTGAAACCAAAACATGTGGAAAATATAGTATTTTGATAATAGTAACCATTTTATTAATACAAAAATGTCAAAAAATTTAGCATTGTTAAATAAAATATATTTATAGCCTTTTAAAACTGAAAAAGCATCACATCGTTAGAAAAATATCCATAAAATAATAACAACAAACCAATTTTATGAATCTCTAATCAAAGAAAGATACTAAAAGAAAAACTAATTAAACATAATTCACTTTCCTCCCTCTTTCTTTTTAAAATACTATATATAATTTTAGTCTCAATTTTTACTACAAATGTTTTTTAACTTTTAATATTTCATGTTTCCCTTCTTCTACCATTCCCAATTTCCAAATTTAGTCGTATGAAGTAGACACACATTTAAATATTATGAAATTACATCTCATTATCACTACAAAAATAAAAAAAATTATAGGTCATTTTAGAAATAAGGATTGATGATTATACATCTAAAATTTAATCATATTTTTTTACATGAAATGCACACCCTATGATTATTGTGGTTTCAATAATTTCATTTTTAGTCCACTTCATAGGGTCCCACTTTTAGGGTGATTTCTAGTGGATAGTATCCAACAAAATCCTAACCTAGGCCTAAAATCCTTTTTTTATATATTATTAGGTCAGATATTTACGTATTTTATGTGGATATGCTTCAAATCATGAGATCATAGGTTAAGGAAATGATAATTGATACTAGGAAATAAAAAAATAAAATATAAAAGTGAAATTTAAATATTAAACTCTTTTTAGTTTTCGTATTCTATTCATTTTTTCTTAGTTAACTAGAGAGAATTGAGGATTGGTACTCAAAACTAATTGCTATAATATAGGTATATCCATCAATAAATTTTTGGATATTAGGTAATGAATTCCTCACTATATATGTCAAGTAAATCAATAATTGAATCCATGATTAAAATTATCTCTATAGATTATCAAGACCAAGTAAATTAATTATAAAACTTTTTTATATTGTATATTTATTATGTTATCATTTTATAGAGAAAAGTATATGTTTTTGGGAGTTTCCTATAATTATATACGAAATTTTTTGTTACTCTCTTTGGATTTAGTTGTATTTTTTAATTTAATTTTTTTTTAACAAGTATTATATAATTTACTACACATATATACCATTTAGATTAATATATATTTAATTTTTGAATGTTTATTTTATTTTTTATTGAGCATAAATTAGGGTTTTTTGAACTAGAGACTTGACCCTAGACAAGAAACATACAAACTAAGTCTACTGAAGAAAGAAAACAAATTGAAACAAGGATCCAACCCTATAAATGGAATTGATACCAAAGGCCTAAAATATTAGATTTAAAATAGAACCACAACCCTAAACAAGAATCTAAAATAAAGGCTTAGAATCCTAGATAATTAACAAAATAGTTTAAAAATAACTTTACACAGTTACGTTCTCGTTATGATATCTAAGGGACACGTTAAGAGGGGGCACCTTCTCCTTACATTTCATCTATTTTTTTTGGATCTTACCACCTTCCAATTCCCACCTTCCCTAATGTCCTACTATATTTGAATGGACATAACCAGGGAATTACTTGGATCAAAACTATATGTTGATCTTTCCTCTTATGCTATAGGAGCTTGGATGGTTTGCAATGGAATTTTGGATGATCGCACAACCCATAACACTATCATAGTTTCTAAAACCACATCTGATGTTGTACTAAAATTTTCAAAATCACCTACCATCTAGTTCTCTTCCTTTTCATTTAAATCTACTATACTTTCTTCCATCTCCAAGACATCTTCAAATGCCTCATCGACTTATATTGTCAAGAGGTCCTTGTGAATAATTTACCCAAAGAGATTCTTTATTTCTTCCTCTAACCTAAAATATAATAATCATCTAAATGCCTTATCTCAAAATAATGCCTATCCTTCGTAATCAATAGTTTGAACCCAAATCTGATTTTCAAAATTCAACTCTAAATTTGCAAGGAGTTGATCACTCACATCAATATTAATAAGGATCCTTGCATATGTAGTATGAAGATAATATTTAGTGGATTAATCTATGGCTAATAATTCTCCAAGGGCATTACCTATAATCTTAAGACTAACCTTGGCCCAAAATTATAAGGGTAGGTAAGGGAGGAAAATCTACATAGGCCTAATATTAAAGGATTCATAACCTAGAAACTAGGTTGAAATCAGAATACTATGGATTCATCATGAAAATATAATGATCCATAAATCAGATATGGTATCATAGGATCTTAACCTTATCTTCATTTTTATCAAACATAATAATAATAATAAACCTTTTTCATAAGGGTATATTTAAAGATTTCCTTTCAATAATAGTCTCTAGACCTCCAAAATCCACCCATAAAGGGTTTACAGATTAGGCCAATATTGATTAAACTTATAAATTAAATCCTTTTTGGAATAATAGGCTTACCGTTTTATAACCCAATCAAGGACATCTCCCTCAAAGCAAACAAATTTACTAGAATTAGCAGGGGTTAATCTTTTTTTTAGAGCCTCTCTATTTTAATGCCTTTTTTAAGACTACTTCCATAAAACTCATCCTTGGCTCTAATGCTACCTTTGTTATCATTGGGAAAATGGAATTTATAAGAAGGTGAGAGGATATCCTCTACCTTTTATCTATATTAATCCTTTCAATTTGTATCTCCTTCATCCCAAAGTAAGCCATTCTAGCAGTTGTCTTTTGTTTATTCACCACATCCCCTACATCTAAGAGTTTTATACCATCTTTCACACTTCTTACCACTCTATTAGCTGTAGACCCCTATGAATCCTTTTTCTTGTCATAATCACTATGCTTGATCCCTTTTGGTGAGCCTACAAACTTATCCACTATCGCCACCATCTACTGAGTGGCATAACCATCAATATCTAATCCTAACACCCTCTATTTTCCCTTATTCTGATATACCTCAATATTTTTGTTGGATCTGCCTAGTTCAAAATCTTTTGGTGTGTTTGGCATGTTAACGATTGATGCCTCATCATGTAGTATGATCCTTTTGTTGACATATAACTGTAATCCCATCACACCTATTCTATGATTTAATATTGGTTTTATTAATGTCTAAATATTACTTTATTTATTGTCAGTTTTTTTTTTTTTTATAATATCTCTTAATTTTTGGTAAATTATTTTAGTGACCATGAATTGTATGATATCATGTAGTGTATTAATTGTATCATATTTCATAAATTTAGATTTATTTTATATTTATTGATTTAATAGTTTTGGTTTCTTTTAATACTTAATATATTAGTTTTCAAATTCTAAGTCATCAATTTTAAAAAAAACCATTAAATATTATAGTTTTATAATTAAAAATATGTATGTCTTATATTAGATGGCCACGAGTAGTGGTAAAGGAGCGTTGGCCCTGTTGAAGCCCCCAGGGAGGATCGATCCTTGCCTAGGGTGATTTCTCTTAAGAAGGAATCTGTATATGTCAATGAGCGCACTAAGTTAAATAAGGTTAATGGCTGCCTACCACAGAGCCAGGACCACCCTATGTTGGTTATCACTCTAGAGACAGTAAAGGATGATGTAGAGTATGTGGCCTCCCATGCTTTGATTTGCAAATTCCTAGGTATCTAAATTTACCTGTCGGCTTTGGAAACTTGGATTCACCAGTCTTGGCAGATAATAGGAGATTTTGATATTATGTTGGTTGGAAATAGCTATTTTATGGTAAATTTCTCCTCCATATCTGATCAAAATCAGATTTTTGAGGGTGGCCCTTACTTCTATGATCATATTGGGCTTTTTCTCAAACCCTAGCATGCGGTGTTTAATTCTACTGAGGATCTTCTAGCTTGCGTGCCTGTGTGGGTCTGACTACCATGACTCCCTCTGAAATTATGGTGGGAGGATATCCTATACTAGATAGCTACCATATTAGGGACACCAATTGCTATAGCACACCAATCACTGGACAAAAAGGTTATCTCTTATGCACGTATCTATGTTGATATAGATTTAAACAATCCTCTACTAGATTCAATGGAAATCTGTTTGGGCTCTTCATCCTAGATCCAACAAATCAACTATGAATCTATTCCATTTCATTGTTACATCTATCATGTGTATGGACATTTACACCACCAATTCCCTCATGCTTCCAAAGGTAATGGGACACCTGCTGAGTTTTCTGGTCCACAGACAACCAATGATGGCAAGGGGATTGGCCAATCACCCCATACTGAAACTACAAATATACAGTCTGATAGCACTGCAAAAGGGAAAGCTCATGAAAATACCTCAAGAGCAATGCAAGGACCATCTGATTATACTAGCCTAAGCATGGATGGCTTTATCTTGGTCTAACATCGTGCGAAGGGCCAAGGTCAGAAGCGTACGAATCCAGACCAGAAAGTGGAATTTGGGTTCAATTGATTTGAGGTGCTTGGTAGTATGGCCATCAAAGATGGCATTCCATTAGCGGATCAGGGTGGGTCCCAGAGTTAGAGGAGTAGAGGTCTTGTCTTAATGAGTAATAGGATATGGTGATTCAATTGATCTCAGAGAGCTCTCTTGGCCCGAAAGAGGTGCCCTTGTGGTTTCATCAGCCCTGCAGGACAAAGATGTCCACTAGGCAGATTTGGTTAAAGATGTGGATGCTTCTAAGAAATAAAAAGGACCTTCACCTACTCTTGGCCTAATGCAAAGACTGTTTAAGAAAATTTCCTTTACCACTCCCTCCAGAGCTAGGCACAAGAAGGAGCAAGATAAAATCAAACTCACAGGTGATTTATTAGTTGAGTCAGGGGTTGTAAGGACCTTGGATGAACACTTACCTCACTCTACTCAATGATTATTTTGTCATGGAATGTAAGGGGGTTAAATAGCACCCCCAGACAAAAAGCTATGCATAAAGTTATGGTTGATCATTCTCCAAATATTCTCTGTATCCAGGAGACCAAACTCTCTATTGATTCTCTATTTACTTGTATGCCTAATATTTGGTTTGGTTGACAATGCCAGTGTGTGGGAGCCTTGGGTAGCTCTGGATGTTTGGCCATGTGTTGGGATCTGAGGAAAGTAATGCCACTTCATTAGATGTCCTACCTCTTGACTCTCTCAATGGTTGCCACTTCTCTTGAAACTGGTGAGCTAATTTTGGTTACCTCTATATACGCTTTTGTTGATCTTCCTAGACAGCTCATGCTCTCGAAACATATTCGGTTTGTCACAAGTTATCATCCTTTTTTGCCTTGGATTATGGCTAGAGATTTCAATGTGGTTCTTAGCCTAGAAGAGAAGAGGGGTAGGTTGGCTCGCTTAGGTCCCTCATCTGAAGTTCTTCAAAAAAATATTGATAGGTTACACCTCTCTGATGTGAAACCTCTAAATGGGCTTTTCACCTAGAACAACCAAAGAATAGGTAATGCTGCCATCTTTGAGCACCTAGATAGGTTCCTTGTCTCTTCTCACTTTTGAAATTCTTGACTGGAGAGGCTCTGACCATTGGCCCATCAAGCTCTCTACCAATCATATTGCTGGGCCCAAGAAGCCTCCTTTTAAATTTTAGCTGATGTGGCTTCGTGACTCATCTCTCCATGACCTCATGGTTCAGTGGTGGAGACAAGGAGGGCCTACCTATGGGACTGCTATGTTTTCCTTTGATAAAAAACTTTAGTATGTTAAAAGGAAGTTATAGTACTAGAATAGAAACTATTTTTGTAGTCTCCATTTCATGAAGAAGAGGGCTCACGGCCAGCTAGATGTTGTAACTAGACAAATTTGGGACTTTGGTTTCTCTAAAGATCTCTGCATATCTGAATCTCGAGCTTCAAAGGATTTAGCTGAGTAAGAACTTCATAAAGAAATTTATTGGAAATAGAAGGCTCGAATAGACTAGCTCCAAGAAGGGGACAAGAACACTACTTTCTTCCATAACTCTATGCAGGCATGGTGCAATAGGAACTTTATCACATCTCTTGAGGTTATGGACGGGACATGTCTAACATCCTCTCAAGCTATATCTAGGGAAGTTGTTTGATTTTTTCTTCTCTTTTCTCAGCTCATCCACCTCCAGATGAGTTGGCCAAAAATATAGTCTTGTCTTGCATTCCCCCTATGGTGACTCCGTGAATGAATGACTCTCTTATGTGGCTTATTGGTATGACAGAACTCGAGGATGTGGTCTTCAACTTATGCAGAGGCAAAGCTCTGGGCCTGATCATTTTCAAGCTAAATTATTTTAGGATTTTTGGGATATCATCAACCAAGATCTTCTAGAGGTAGTGCAGGAATCTCACTTCAGCAAAGAAATGCTCAGGGCACTGAATACAACTTTTCTACTCTTGATCCTGAAGAAGGAACAGGCTAACCAGCTGGAACTTTTTAGGCCCATTGTGCTTTGTAATGTGGTCTACAAAATCATTACCAAGCTCATTGTGCAGCAGCTTAAAGCCTATCTCCCCATGGTTATCTCAGAGGAATAAGGGGGGTTTGTGGCTAGAAAACAAATTTTGGATGGAGTGGTTATTGCCTCAGAAGCTATCCACTCTATGAGTTCTTCTCAAGAACGTGCAATGTTTATTAAGCTTGATTTAGCTAAGGCTTTTGACAGAGCCAATTGGGGCTTCCTACAAAATTTTTTTCTAGAATTTGGCTTCAACCAGGCCTGGGTCCTTAGGTGCTAAGCTATGTCACTACGACTTCCTTCTCAGTACTCATTAATGGGGAACCCTCAGAGCTTTTTGGTGCATCGAGAGGCCTTTGCCAAGGAGATCCACTCTCTCCATACTTGTTTATTATTCTCGCTAAGGGACTTGGGTGACTCCTCAAGTTTTGGGTTTCTCAGAATATGTTGCATGGCTGGAAATGGGGGAATGGTTTAACCACCTTGACCCACCTCCAGTTCGTTGATGATATAATCTTGGTAGGGAGAGCACAGATTCAAGAAGCTAAAGCTTTTTGGCTCACATGAGACATTTATTTGGCAACATCTGGGCAAAAAATTAATGATCACAAGTCCTCCATTATCTTCTTCAACACTCCTGAGTCTATCCAGTGAAGGATTGCCACCATCTTGAGGTTTTAGACACAGTCTCTCCCTATGACTTACTTGGGGAATCCTATTGTGGTGGGAAGGCAACCTAGGATTTTTTGGTAGAACTTCCTCAAAAAACTATGGCAAAAAGTTAATCATTGGACTCACAGGTGGCTCTCTACTACTGGCGAGGTGATACTTCTACAATTTGTGATCCAAGCACTTCCCATATATCACAGTATGATTTAGGCTGCCCTGACGTACTTTCTCAAGGAATTTTATGCTCTCTCTTGCCAATTTATTTGGAGCACCAAATTGTAGAACACCAAATGGAGCCTTATTAACTGGACCACTATTTGTCAGCCAAAGAAAGAAGGGGGCCTCAACCTACGCTTTGCTATCTTATCTAGTCAAGCTCTTGTTGCCAAGCTCTACTGGCATTGGTGCTCCAATCAATCCCATCTTTGGGCCCAAATCTTGTCCTCTAAGTATTTTCTTAGGGTCAAACCCTCTGATATTTCTAGGCTTCCTCTAGAGGGAAGAGGATCTATGGTGTCGAATACCCTCAAGCTTGGAGCACAGCTAGTGAAGCGAAGCCTCTTCTAGATTTGCAACAGTGGTACTGAAGCTCTTTTTTGGAGTAACTCTTGGGATGGTTCACCTCCTCTCTTATCGTCTTACCCTCATTTACAACCTCTTTGTGATTCTTTTCATTCTATCAGGTGGAACATAGTAGCTCATTATAAGGAAGGCTTCAACCTGGGTATGACTATTGGATACCATTGGAAAAACTCTTCAGACTGGCTACCAGGTGGACCCTTGGAGGATCCGCTGGAGCTGTCTCAAATCCTGGCCTCTAGAGGGCGCACCTCCTTATAGGGTCGTGATGTTTTGGCTTGGGGAGGTGATTGTACTGGGCAATATTCTGTGTCTTCTGGGTATCTTGCTCTGACAAATCAACTTTTTGGCAAAGTGGTCTTCTTATGGGGAAAGAAAAATTGGAATCAATTTTTGTGGCCTAAGTGTAATTTTTTCTTATGGGCTCTTGTTTACAACAGGTGTCTTACTTGGGACAATCTCTACAAGTGAGGGTTTCAGGGGCCATCCATATGTGTCTTATGCTGTAGCAGTGAAGAGACTAGGTCACACCTTTTTTTCCAATGTCCTTTCACCAAGCAGATTTGGCACCTCTAGTGGAATGTTTGGGGCTGAACTTGTGGGCATGCTTATTTGTTGTCTAAATTTTGGGAGTGCTTGGGCCATCCTCCCTCAGAGGCATCTATTCTTTAGACTACTTGGTTAGTTGGCCCCTCCTTTATTTTGTGGAATATTTGGATTGAGAGAAATAGAAGGATTTTCCATGATTCCCATCTAGACCTCAGGGCCCTATGGCCAAAAATCCTTAACTCCCTGTAGGAGACTCTCAAAGCTAAGTGTGATAGTGCTGTTGACCTAGACCCTGAGGATGTTGGCATATATTCTCATTTATTCTTTGTTCCTTCCAATGTCTTCATCCCTGCTCCTTACACATGCTCGGTAAAAGGGACCTAGTAGCAGCCATGACCTATCAATTAGGTGGGACACTGGACTCCTCCTATAGCTATATTTATCAAAATCAACACTGATGGCTCAGCGAGGGGGAATCTGGGGGTTGCTGGCATTGGGGGGTTGGGCATCAAAGCTTCAGGAATATCCAGTTTCTTTTTTCTATCTACAAGGGACATCATAAGAATACTCTCATGGAAGCCATGGCTATCCTGGAGGCAGTGCAACATTGTTGTCAACATGGCTGGTATAACATTATTTGCGAGTCAGATTCACTGGTGGTTGTCAACTTAGTGAATAAACAAAACTCGGGTAAAATGGATTGGCATTTGGATGCAGTCATCCAACAGATCCTTCAGCTTTGTACTTCCCTAGAGTTCGTGTCCTTTAAACACATTCCACGCGAGTGGAATGGTGTAGCAGACTGCTTGGCTAAATGGGCCTCTAAACATGGGCCACTCTGGAGCATCTCTGATCAGAAGTTGCTTCCCCTGATTTTATCTCAGAAGCTAGTTCAACTTGGGGACCAGGATAAAGTTTTGTAAATTTTGTTCCGTTTCCTTTATTAATATATTTTTACCCCTCTTTTAGTTTAAAAAAGGTATGTCTTATATTTTAATTTTCAAAAGTGTTAAGTATATAGTAAAAACCTTCCATATTGTTCAAATATATATTTTTAAAGATTAAAAAATAAAATAAGTGTTACAGATTTAATAAAAAGACTCATTTTTATATATATATATATATATATTAAATTTAGGCTTAAAAAATAAAATGAAACCAAAAAGGGTAGATTTATACGTTTTTCAATTATAATTGTTTTTGAAAATGATCTAAACGTCAATGTTATGCCATGAGATGATTATATTTTTTATTAATAATAATTACATTTACAGTTTGAAACTAACGTAGAATTTAGTAAGCTTATTCCGAAATCAATTTCATATATTAACTTTTATCTTACATTTTAAAGTTTATTATTAGAACCATGTCCAACAAAGATAATGAAAATAATGCATTGTATTTGAAAAATTATTGGGAATTGTTAAGAGTGTTCAATTATCCATATCTCAAAATGCTTCAAATTAATCTTTTAATGTCTAATTCAAAAGAAAAAATCCAAATGAGAACTCTCGAGAGATTTTACGAATGCTTTAAAATAAGCTACTCTTATTTTTTTTTCCAAGTCAGTTTCTTCATCATTTCAATACCATCTAATTCATTTTTAAAAATATCAAACTTGTTTAGAAAACCATTCAAATTATTCTCAAAGGGCTTAATATTCTTGTCATTCTTAAAATTACTCAATTTATTATATTTATAAATAAATATTATTGAGAATCCAAATTCCTCTTACCTTTTTCAAGTTTATTTAATATTTTGAAAGCCATTCCATTCCCGAATACTAAGCTAGTTATTATCTTCCACATTAACCACAACCAATAAGATTTATCACTACACGATAATTAATTACATACCCTGATATTTTATAGAATTAATTTCTGAATATAAAAATTGAAATTTTTCATTGGATTTTATGGAATTCATTCACAAACACATTATAAAATATAAAATGTTACAAAATTTGTAACAACTTGTACAATTTTAATAATTGCATTTGTCCAAAATTTAAAAATTATAACACATCTAACATTTTTATGAAAATTGTTTGATAATTATTACAATGTAACAAGGACCATGTTGCGGCTTTGGTACCTAAAATAAACTACATAATTAGAAATTGTAAAGGTTAAAAAAATTTATTTAAAAGTTTGTCATGGAAATCAATTTGCATGAAGCTGGACGGTATGCTCTCTTATTTTTATGATTTAAGAAATGTTGAAAAGGTAAATTGCATAACAAAATGCGAGCAAATACAAGTGATGTGGTTTTTTACATTTGATTTATTGTCATACCTTTTTTAAACATTTTTAAATACATAAAGAGAGAATCATAGGGTCCTTGAATAAGCACTTTATAGAGTGCCATTTGGCGCAGAGGAACTGTGAACGACTATGTCTATTGGCCTACTTTTCATGTCTAGGATTATTGATTTATTTGAGCCTCTTCATAGCAATATGCTGGTCCTATTTTTTCTAGTTGTTTCTTGATGTTTCCTGTGTGAAAATTTGTGAGTTCTTACCAACACTTTTCTACTTCAAGATTTTGTGTCTGATATTTCCCTTATTGACCACTGTATAGGTATCAAAAGTGTAATTACACCTTTCTCAAAATACTAATGGTCTATCATATCTTTCATGTTATTGAACGTGCCATTTGGAACCCATTCAATTATGTATGCTCTGATTTGATTAC
Source organism: Torreya grandis (assembly GCA_037957365.1). Lineage (NCBI taxonomy): Eukaryota > Viridiplantae > Streptophyta > Pinopsida > Cupressales > Taxaceae > Torreya > Torreya grandis. The sequence goes on along the minus strand of JARHVA010009424.1, from coordinate 213,472 downwards.
TAGCCATTCATTTCTAACTTCATATGACCACTTAGTATTCATCAATACAATCTTCCTAATAGTCTTCTATGTTAGGTGTGTGTTTGTATGTAGTGCCTATGTTTAGATTTATTTTCACAAAGATTTTAGTTTTGAAATAAAATCTATAGGGATAATAATGAAGGGTGAACTAAGATATTTTTGATTAAATGTTTGAATTTTTTAGCTATTGTTATGCATGAAAAGTGACTTAATGAAATTAGGAACAAATCATCTATTGTATCATTATCTTTTCATTGATTTTGGACTATAGCAAGTTGCTTGCATAGCTATATTAATATGATTTTATTATTTACTAGTCTTGGAAGCTATAAAGTATAAATTTTTAATCGTCCAACCCTGATGTTTATAAATTTTTAAAAGTGAATGTAGTAGTTTCCACATTAGTTAATCATAATAGACGCTTCTTTGCTTGTTCTTCTTTCATATTCCTCATTGAGAGCTTGTATTGTTCATATTGTGAATGTGTCATTTAATCTTTTTAAGTGTTTATTAATCTTTGACAAATTTAATTGGGGATGGCATCCATACACTTGGGTAGTGAGAGTAAAGTCACCTTATTTTGAGAGCCCAATATATGTCCTATGAGATGCCAATGTATGTACCAAGTATGAAGTCATGGAAAATTGATTCATGTAATTTACATTTAACAATTTGTAGTGCATGAAATCACTAAATATTTATCCCCAGTCTATGAATTATTTTCTAGCACAAATAATATGCATTGGCATAAATATCCATAGGGAAAAGATTTGGGTATTTTCATTGCATTCTACATGATCTAGGATAGTGATGATATTGAAAAAACCTCATCTTTAATGTCTGACCAGAACAAGCTAACTGGTAATTGTGAGAAATGGGACCTCTTATCCTTTAGCCATGATTTGCTTATCACTACCATAAATTTATTATGATTTACATCCAAGGATTTTTTCCCTTTAGAGGTACTCATGTTGTACATAAGTATCATGTATCAAGATTCTCATAGTCTTTCCCATGGATTCTCCATCAATCATAGCCATCAGTTCCCCACTATTTAATTTTATTTGTCTATTTTGTGGATGGTAATGAAATATGGAAATAAACAAAAGGTCTGAGCATTGCACATATGTTAGGAAGGAAATTGCCTATGGAAGGCCAATCTAGAGTATGCTAATTGTCAATGCAATTCTATTCATTGTATGGAATATAGCATGGAATTCATCTAGGTAATCATGGTGTAGGTATTGTGAACTGCTTCATAAAAAAATGTTAATAAAAAATGATACTTAGTGTTCATAGTTCTATGTTTACCTGATTTTGATTGATACATATACATTAAATATGCAGAGGGAAAGGCAAATTTATTCATATGTTTCCAAACTACACAAAGGCAAATTTTTTATTTCATTTTCTCGAATGAAATTATTTACAAAAAATTAAAAATGATAACCTAATAAAATATATGGATAAGTAAGTAAAACAAATAGGAAATTAAATGAATCAAAAACGTAAAGTAACATTTTTATGGAAAATCAAACTTGAAAAAATAATTACATAAAAGATAGGGGAGTTTCACAAATTTTTTTGCTTGAATAATAAAACTGGATAGGTCTTTGACATGTATTAGAAAGTGTGTTTATATTCAAGTTTATTATTTCCACCTTGAACACATCATGACATAATGATTACCAAAAAATTGTTTGAATATGACACAATTGTAAAACTATTAGTGGCTTATGATGATGATTTCTTTTAGATGTTCATGAGGAAGTTTTAGCATGTCACTTACTGATTTTATTAATACCATATAGTGGTATGATATAAATCTATAATTATTTTTATATAAATTTTAACTAAGGCATTGAAATAACTTCTTAGTTAAACATTCTTTGCTACTACTAAGTGTTGATATTCATAGTCATTATGGTGAAAACTGAATATTTCATGTGGGACCATAACAATGGTAAAGTGGAGCACTAATTAAGTTTTTAGATTTTCCTAGAGAAATTGAGCCTAAAAATAGAACCATCACGTATCTAATAGTTACCATTAAAACAAATTGGCAACATGTAATGCACATAAATCCAAATGTATCAAACATTCTATCAGTGGGTGTCCTTAGGCTTACCATTTAGACTAAAGCACCTAAAATAAACAAATTCAACACCTAGAATTTGTAATGGTGTAACATAAAAACATTTGTTCAATGTACAATGGTGGATCTAAAGTTTGTAGGCTAACAAAACTAGTTATTTTGTCAATGGAATTTAATATTCTTTGGGAAAAATGGAATTTAGAATGAAATAAAGGGAAATTGATAATTGTGGAAGAGTTTTCTTGGATTAACCTATTGATTTAAGGAGGTAGACATTTATTATAATCAATAAGATTTGGCTATTATTTTTTCATTGTCTCTTTATTTATGCTTAACTCATATATGTGGCTCACTCCCCCCATTCTACGAACAACATTTGAATTTGTAATACATATTCCAAAAATGCATTTCCCAAGTCATTTTATCACCATGTTTTAAAATAATTGAAAAAAAACCTCTCCTCTTCACCTACAATTAATTGTGATGTACAAACCAAAAGAAGTTAAATTTAGACATTTAAGTTGAATTTGAAGAATTTTCAAGCATCTCGATCCTAATAGAGATGTAGCAATCTATGTTTCAGATTTGGGTACAGTTATAGATTATCTAAAATTAGCTTCTAATATCTATGCAAGCTATTAAATCCTTCATATGATGATAAATGATGTGTTTTTTGATGGCAATGGGTTTATTAACCTTTAGAGGTTTACTAAATTCAACATAAATATTAAGAATATTTGATACATATAGAAATGGTTATATCTTTACACAAGAGTTAATGAATGTACCTTATGCAAAATAATTATGATCAAATTTTTTATGTTTAAAATGAGATTAACTCACCCTAAAATAATTTAATTGTTGTCTAATATGTACATTATTTGAAAACATATCAATAATTTGAAGTTGGAATAACTTTTGTTTTATTTTTAATTTATTCAATAATTTTTGTTTAATGGAGATATAAACTCTATGTGCTCTAGTTATTTATCATTGTGTAAATTAATAATCTTAATGCTTGTGTTATTTCATAAGGTTTATTTTCTATGAATGCAAATGATTATATATTTTCCATGATTTAGAGGTAAAATAAATATGGGAATAATTATAATAGGTGAAATATATACATGTTACTATTAGGAAATAAACGTAAGTGTTTTAGAGGATGCCAAATTATATAGGACACAATGACAAAGGCAATGTAAGAAATAAAAACTCTGTAAAATTCTTTTATTTTGTGGTGGATCGATAGGTAAACCTCAATTTGACTAGTCTATTGGTTTTTCAAATTAACACATTTTCTAGTAAATATAGTCAAACTTACACCTACAATTACGAAAGTCACTAACCACATGCATTTATCACTATTTTCTATCCATAGTGACTCCCTAAAGACACATCCCCTATTCACATGTAATAAATATCAAACATGTTTACATAGTTACCAAAGGGCTTGCTACAAAAATAAATTAAAGAAAACCATGTCATTGACGAATTGTCCAAAGAATCATTTCCTCTTTACTAATAATGAAAACAACATTAAAAATTTAATACCTCTTTACATACATTCAACCATGGTTTTCAATTTTTTTAGAATAGCATTATGTCATTAGCTATGGAGAGAAAGTAGCTCATACAAATTTTTAGAGTTGAAACATATAGTACCTCTGATAAGTACTAATAAATTTATCAGTAATCACAATGGACAACTTGTAGTTAGTGACACAATTTAACATTGTTATAATAGCCACAATTTTAAAATAATTACACAATGATACTTTCAAATAGTTTTTCTTTCCATATGTTGTAATTATAATAATAAATAATAATCATCAAACTTAAATAATAATTATATATTATATATTAAATATATAGTTTAATATTTTCAATAAATAATATAGATTCTTAAATAATTTATACATAAATATACTACTACTAATTAATTATTATTATGTAATGGAGATGTGTTCTGATCTATAATTATCATCAACATTTTGATCTTATATATGATGAGCTTAAGAGGTGTCTCAAAATGTTGTCAATAATTATATATTTGATTACAACTTCTCTATTACATAATTCCAATTTTATACATTATTTTTTATTTGATAGGGTTAAAATGGGGTTTGAAAGGCCCATAAACCTTGTGAAAAGGAGATAAATTTGAAACAATAAATTTCATTTGCGATGCCTTTACTAGAAAAATATAAGTGAATGGTAAGAAATAACATAGAAAATTCTTCCACCAAAATTCAGTAAATGCTCCTGTATCACTATAATATTTTATAAAACTTTCATTTGTCTTCGGTAAAACCTCCACCTAAATGAAGTGTCATTGATTTTCAAACTGTTTACTCTAAAAATTTTCAATTTTTGTACTTTAGAGCAATCCCCATTATCTTTTGCATGATTCAGGGAGAAGGGTAAAGAGATTTCAATACTATTAAGGGGTTTTGATTTTTCTTGTGAGTGTTTAAAACATTGTTCCCTTGAGTCATATGTTTCTATCTCTAGTACCACCTCACTAGAGGTAATTTGTTCATAATTTGATTCATTCAATATAAAATTTGGGGTTAAGGCCCTAGCTTCTTGCAACACCTCTACTTCCATAAATTTTTTATCTATAGAAGCTATGGATTCAATTAAGTGGAGTTCCTCTGCCTTCATAGTTTCTTCTTCTAAGTTCAAGGATTCATGAAAACCAAGCCCAAGCACTATATTAAGACTAGTGGAATAATTATTCCACCATGTTGGTACAACCAATTTTTTAGTGATATTTTTACCCTTTGAAATCTGATGCCCAGTGTTGAAACACCTACTACACCTAAAGGGTAGGCCTTCATATTCCAAGGGATGGATCCACATAGTATCTTCTACAATAAGGTCAAGATAGGCCAAAAGATTAATATAATTATAAATTTTTATCAAGATTATTAAAAAGGTAGTGTGGAAGAACAAATAAGTGGAAGTGTTAATTTTCTAAAATTTAACTAAAGAGTTGACTATTGATTTAAAATAGGGTTCGCACCAAAAATGAAGGGAGATATGAGGAAGGTGTACACAAATTGACCTAGTTGATAAATATTTAGTGAGGGTGTTAAAGGTTTGTAAACAAGGGTTTGATAAGTAGCTGATGCCTACCCTAGTTCCACTATTTGTCAATAATAGGTACTTTAGTTGAAACAAGATTGAAAACAACTATAAAAAAAACCTTCTACACAAGAATATAATATGGGCTTGACTTTAGGAATATACTTCCACTACTCTAAGATCCATGTATTTAGATCTAGGAGGTTTGGCCACAAGTTGTCAAATAGATAAATAACTCCTATGCCCATATAATATTTTATTTTGATTAGGACCGATTTTAAATCTTATTATCAAAGTATATGGAGGGGTTTGATAAAGCTGAGTTAATTCTATACATTATAAATTATGAACTAATAAATTAATTTTTTACTTATATTAATAGAAATAGTATTTTCCAAGGTGTCAAAAATCATTTTGTTATGAGTGTTATGCTATGTAGGAATGAATAATCTATATCCCTTTATAATGGATGTTTTCTTTTATTTGGGTACTATCATCTATCCAATGAATCTATGATCCATGGATCTCTAATTGAGAAACCTATCGCAACTCCTATCTATATATAAATATGTATTATTATATATATTACTTGAATAGGCTTACAATCCATATGATGTGATGAAACTTTAATTTTGCAAAGTTGAATGCATTGGTATGACTTTATAAAGACCCTAGGTAATAGAGCCCATTAGATCTACATGTATTTGAACAAATCAAAAGAAAATATCATGTATAATGTTATTTTTGATGTGAATGTTTTATAAATTTGATTTAAATGGTTCCTTAACTATAGATAAAATACGCTATTTAAGTGGTTCTTTCACTATTAATAAAATTTAGTGATGGAAAGTACAATATGAGGGATGCAATTTATAAGGTTTAAAATCGTGGGATCTATTTTGATATGTCGATGCTAACTATATGTAAAATTTTAGTTATTTTCTCAATATTAAAAATATAATATTTAATACAATATATAATCTTGTAAAATGATATGTAAATATAAATATTGAAAATAATTTCATCATGGAATCATATCTAAAAATATTTTTATTTATAACAATATTCAAATTATATATAAAAATACTAAATTGACAATAATTTAAATAATAAATAAGTAGTGCTAAAGATATAAAATGTTGTAAGGAGAAGAAATAAATACAACCACCCTTAAAACAATTATATGGAATCAAATGTAAAATTCCACCACCACTAAACCAATGAAATTAATTCAAATATAGCATTTCTCAAAACAATGTCTAAGGGAAAGTAACTCATCATGCAAAGAGTAGGAATCAAGCATAAAGTAGTTAGGGTTGATAAAAATAAACATTAAATAATACAAATTATATTACTCCTAACATTTATCACTGATAAAAATAACATATAACTTTAAAATATTATAAATTATTTAAGTTAATGTCACTTCATTAAAATGTTTTATATAAAAGTAATTTTATATCAACATACAATACAATTACCCATACACATTATAAATATACCTAATTACACTTGAAACAATAAAATCAGGGTTTTCTGAATAAATATTGATTAATAGAATAATAATGTATATGATAGTGTTTAAAAATAACATAAGATTTTAAATGAATAGAAAGATAGTATTTAGAATAAAAGGGTATCAAGTAGGTCTAGGCATTAAGGAAAATAACACCTAAAAAATTAGGTATAAAGAAAATATTATCCCAAAACCATGGAGACACATTGAGAAGAGTAGTTTCATTCCTATAAACATGAGAATGGACATACTAAATGGAAGATATAAAGAAAATAAATTAGAAACCTTGTTGGTAAGTTTTGTGGCTTATAAAACATCACTCTCTTTTGTTAATTTTATGTGAATATCTTATAAATTAATTTCCTTCTTTAAGAAACTAATAAGGAAGTCATATAAAAACCTCAAAATAAGTGGATGTATTATGGGATATGTGTTATCCTTAAGAAGTGAACTATAAGTACATTCCTTCTTTGGGAAAGTGAAATTTTAATGGAGGTTCATACTTTACTTCATTTATCTCACCACATATAATATAGATATGACTACAAAAAAACCATGTTTCAAATAAAACATTGAAGGTAAAGAGGCATTCAAAAAAATAATGGTTGTTATTGATCATGTAGTGACATTGGTCTATCTTGAGTTTAAGGAGTTCATTATTTATTTCTATGCTTTATCTCATACAATTTTAAAAATATTAATCTATAAAAATAAAGAACGTATTGAATATTTGATTGCATTCATGAGTTGTAATCTCAAATATTATGAGTTGAAATATTCTCCAAATGAAAAGTATGCTTTCACATTAGTAAAAGCAGTCAAATAATTTAGATATTACATATTATATTCACACTCTGTTATAATGGTGCCTAGCATGATAGTAAAATAAATATTGACACAACAAGAACTTGGTTCTGAAAGAGGAAACTAGATGACTAATATTCAAGAGTATGATCTTGAGATCAAACACACAAAATTGATTCGAGGAAAATGACTATGTCAACTCATTATAGAGTAGATAAACCTTCAATCAAATTCTTCAATAGGTTCTGATGATAGAGATAATAATGAATTTCCTTTGGTATTATTTGTTTATTCTATTAATGAATAGTTTTCCTACATTATTTTATTCTTGATATATGGGTAACGTCCTTCATATTTGAATGCTTAGAAATGGAGGATGATGAAGCTTAAGGCCAAAAGTTATGTCATATAAGATGGTTCTCTTTTTAAGAAAATCACTCATGGTTTCTTCCTAGGGTATCTTAATAAATATCAATAGAATAATCTATTGCAAGATTTTCATTATCAAGCCTGTGGAGTACACCTTTTTGCCAAAGTAACATCCTATAAGATACTAAGGGCATATTAATATTTGAAAAATATTTTCAAAGATTCATATGAATGGGAGAGAAAATGTGAATCATGTCAATAATTTACGGTAAAACCTAAATTGGCATCACATCCTCTTAAATTCGTGATAGTAGAAGAACCTTTCTAACAATGGGGATTATATTTCATTGGAACATTGAACCTTCATCCAAGCACAGGACACACCTATGTAATCACAACAATATATTACTTCACTATGTGGGTGCAAGCAATTCTTGTTAAGGAGATAACTTCATAGGTAATATGTAATTTGGTTGAAGAGAACATCTTGATGCGATATGACATCCTAAAATTTATTCTTCAAAAATGATCACATTCTATTATGTGTATGTAATTTCATTGTCCCATTCATCAAATTATCACCCATTAAGTAAATGGTTAGGCTGAGTCAAGCAACAAAAACCTATTCATAATCATGTGTAAAGTGGTTGATTAAAATTAAATAAATTAACATAAAAATATCTATGATGCTCTTTGAGTAGTTTACATAACACCCTAAAAATCTATTGGGATGTCCCCATTTGTAGTTTATATATGGAATATATGCCAAAATTCATACAAATCTTGAGTTAACTATGATATAGTTGTTTAGAATAGTTGAGAATTCAAATTTTAAAAGCCCAATAGATAAAATAATTTTTTACCTATAGTATTGGAAGAGGAAAGGACATAGCTGATTGATATAATTATAGAACACCAATCCCATGTTAAGTTTATATTTGATAATAAGGTAAATAAAAGATAATTTTAATTATAGGACCTAGTCCTACTCTAGGATAGTCGTAGAGAAGCAAGGGAGAGTTATAGGAAATTTGATTGACTCTAGATGGGTCTATTTAAAATAAATCACTTATGCAAAAATAAAACATTAAATATATTATATCATGATGGACCTCATTTTTTGTCACTATTTAATGTGTAATATCTCAAGCACTATTTCCAATGAGAAGTAGGTAGTCCTCTATTTGGATATATTTGATTATAATTTCCATCATGTTTCCTTTCTGGTCATTATTTTATGCTAATGATGAAGTGTTGGGTAAAGGTGAAAATATGTAAAGGAGAAGATCTAAGGTTAGAGGATTCAGGTTTGTTGTTAAAAATTGTCTTTTTTCTGGCTTTATTCATAATCAAAGAAGTGACATTCAAGGTTAAGTGTGTCAGGTTTGCTACTTACAAGTTGACTATTTTAATTTGCTATTGATCTAATATCGATCATGATTAGATTCAAGGCCATTTATGTTTGCTACATTGATCCTAATTGGTGTTCTAATAAGATACATACACTTGGATGCTAATTAGACTAGTCCTCATCATTTCTAAACATATATGATGTTTTAAGAGTGTAGAACATGATTTTATATCTTGGCAAATTTTAGATGACCATAGAAAGGGGATTATGTTGTAATAGGCCTATAAGGTTTTAATAAATAAAGATGTTAGGAATACAAAGATGGTATAGATACTAAGTAATTGTCTTAAAGAAATATAAAACTAGAGGATGGAATAAGATAATTATATGGAAGGTCTTAAAAGTGTAAGACTAAATCATTAAGTACTATACTTCAAGCTACTATTTGTGGATAGATATAAACCAAAGAAAGAAGATTAAATTAAGATGAAATATGGGTGAATAAGGAATCAAAGATATCTATAAAGATAAGAATAAACTTAGTGGAGGTTTTGAAGCCCCTAAAGATCCACAAGATCTAAAGCTTTAAAAGAGGACAAGGTTAAATGTATCAAGAGTGGTCATAACAAATATGATTGAATCAAGAAAAAAGATTGTATAAACATATTTATCATTGGGTTGGCTAATGGTGTAGAAAATTGTTCTCATTTTTGGTATCAGTACATGAGAAGTTCTTGATAAGGAAATTTTGGCACTCGTTTATTAGTTCTTGAAGAGATTAAGATCTTTTGTGAAGTTATAATTTATGGAGATCAATCTTGTAAGAAGTAAATGTAATAAGATGTTTATGAAAAGTTATTTTAAAACTATTAAGGACTAATTATGTTTTTATTTGATTCATTTTCAAGGATTGCAGAGGAAATATTCAAGGTAGACAAAGCCTAAAAAGGCTTAAGAAGAAAGTGAAATCCAAGAAGGGTTGAAAAAGAGCTTGTGAAGCTCAGAGAGAGAAGAACATAGTGAATACTCTTATAGAAAGATCAAAGGAGAAGTCTTGTATAGTTTATCAAAAGACTAAGGTGAAATAGAATCAAGTGAGGTAAAATATGGATTTTGAAGAATTGAGAAGAGTAATTAAAGAGCTACCTAAAGTAAAGGACCAACTAAAGAAATAGAGAGAAATAAAAATGAGAAGGAAGTAGAGAGAGGAAGATTCCAAAGAGAGATGAATGAAGTGAAACATAAATTAACACTGATACAGTTCATGATAGAGAATATGAAAATCCCATGGAGTGGGTTGGTGATGAGAAAGAAAATACAATGGCCTATAAAATCACTTATTAAAAGAAGAAAGAGGCAAAATTTGATTGCCTTAATAAGGGAAGAGAGAAGAAAACTAAAAGATTATAATGTTATGGAGGAATTAGCAAATGAAGATAAGAAGTGGTAAAGGAAGTTCTCATAGTGGAGAACAAAAGTAAAGAAAAAATTGTGATTGAAGAATTTTTGACCTCTCTTAAGGGACAAGAGGTGGAACACGAGGAAATCGTGATTCAATGTTTTAAAATCTAACTTTTACTTTTATGTTGTGTATGTAGGATTTGTAAATGATGGAAAACAAATTAAATTTAAGGTCTCTAATGAAGACAAGATCCTCAATCAAGAGGAAGAATATGAAGAAAAAGGTAATGAGGAGAAACTTTAAAATGAAAGAAAAGGTCTTCCAAATGAATTAGTAAAGGAAGAAAGGATGAATGGCTCATTCATTTATGAGAGCCAAGAACAATTGGAAGATGAATTTTAGATCTAGGAAAAGTTGATATTCTCATTAAGTGAGGAGATAGCTTGTGAACCAATACAAGCTAACAAAGTAGTGAAAGAAGAATGTAAAAACACCTCAAAGTCTCAAACTTTTGTCTCTAATATTGCATTCGATTATGCTTGTACAAGTTTGATAGAAGAGGAGGTGAAGTACATAGAGAAGAAAGCTATTTTAAGAGCTCAAGAGAAGATGATGGAGATGGTTATTATCATTCAAGAGGATAGACATGAAAAGAGGAATCATTCAAAGAAGATCAAAGGAGGATAAAGAGAAATTTGGAAAGAGAAGATCACCAAGAAATCAAAATACAAATGTGGAAGCTAAGATCATGTACACATGTATGAGTGGACAATTGAAGGAAACTAACAAGAAATAATTGTGGCAATAAGGGCTAGAACTCATGAGCAGAAGCTCATAAACCGTTTAAGCACAAGAGTCTAATACAGGAGCATCAGTGATCATTTGTAAACTTTTATACATAAATGTCAATCTAAGTCAAATAAGCTAGGTTGAGTGGATACGAAGGCAAATAATGCCTCATTTCATTTCATGTTGTAATAGAATTTAGGAAATCTAAGAGGTCAAAAATAAATTGTAAAAACACCTCATCACCATTTAATTAGGTTCTAATGCTATGTTGGTGAAAGACAAACTTAGTATGTACTAAGTTAAGAGAAGATTGTTGAGTAAGTTGTGGATTTACACTTATCACTTCACTATGTTTGTAATAGAGATGATTTGAGCCTCATCTCCAAGAAGGCTTAATATAGTATCTACGTATGGATATATAGTGAAGAAAGAGTGGTTGTAGGTAAGAAGGCGTAGAAGTTTGTATAGAAGACATAAGGCCTTTTGGCTTGTATATGTATATAGGACTGAAATTCATGTTTGTGAATTAGAGGAGAGGTCTGCAAAAATAAATTTTTATTGGTATGTCTTGCAGTTGCGGAAGTCTATTTGTAAACTCTTGTATATGGAATGACTAAGGAATGTTTTCTATGACAGTTCTTATTTATTTTCAATCTATTGAACACGTAGGTTCTTGTGTTAAAGCTATTATGTATTGATTTCTTGTTTTCATATCTCATTCAATTCTTTTAAGGCCTATTAATAGGATTTAAAGAAGAACAGTCTAATAAATATAAGCATTTCTATGTGGATTTGAATACATGACACTTGAATATCGGTTGAAATAATATGAACCCTCGAAACTCCTTATAGCATGAAATATCTGTAATTATGACTTCTTAGGTTTATGAGTAGAATATGTCACAATGGTTGTATATAGTCAGATGCTAACATGTATAGATTGTTGTATGAAATAGAATATATAATTTAGAAATAAAGATGGTTAAGTTTTTGATATATGCAAAAGTGCACGAGTAGTTATAGTAATATTATTCTGAAAGTTACTAGTTTGCTTGACTCAACTTTGAACTATATAATGTGATTTGAATTGGTCTTGTAAGACCAATATTCTATTTGATAAAGGATGAAACCATGAAATTCTTTAATCAGAGTGAGTAGTTCACTAAAAATTCTATGTGTTTTATTTTGAAAGTTAAATATTGCGAGAGCCAAATTGAACATTTGTAGATTATTTGTGATCAAATTGATTAAATAGTTTTAAGATGGGACTATTATGTTAATATTTTAGTTTTAATATTCCCTTTGTAGATTATAAACCAATGTCATATGCTTTAACTCACATGCTATGAATAAAAATTAACAATAGAAAGACAAACAAAGAATCAACTTTAAAAAATAGAGCATAACACCAAAAAATCAAATAACAAGGCACAACAAATAAAACACAAATTTATATTTTGTGCCGACTATAAATAACAGTCTTTATTGATGTATATATTAAACAAAACTATGCTAAAAACAATATGTTTCATCTAAAGATAGAATGGATAACAAAAAAATAACAAAGCATGCACTTGGCATGCATTCTTTGCTACGTGGGAAGACTGGCAGTTTGATGGCAATGTAGAGTTTGTTCACTACTCTTTAAACTAATAGATTAAAAATAGAACTGAGCATGTTTTTTAAATGAACCATAGCATCACTTTTCAACATACTCCCCCTTGATGCTAAAAGGGCTTACAATCTGATCTCTGAGTGTCAAAAACTGATTTGTTGTAACTATTTTCATGAAGATATCTACCAACTATTCTTTAGTGTTGATGGATTTCAATTATACTACCTTCATCTACACTAAATATCAGATAAAATGATGCTTTAAATCAAAATGTTTTTTCCTACTGTGATAGACTAGATTCTTGGCCAATTTAATAGCATTAATATTATCACAAAAAATAACTGTGGGCTGAACTTGAATCTCTCTAATTTCTTCAAGAAGTTTTATAAGCCATAATGCTTGTGTACCTGTTGAAGTGACTACAACAAACTTTGCTTCTATAGAATAAAGGGAAACTATACTTTGCTTCTTTGAGCTCCAAGTAATCAAACTAGAACCAAAAGAAAAATAATTCCCAGATGTTGACATTTGGTCATCCAAACTACCTCCCCAATCAGAATCACTAAACCAAAAAGATTGAACCTTTTAGAAGTGTAGTAATGAATAGAAAAATATAAAGTTCCTTTCACATACCTCAAAATTCTATTGGCTACCTTCATATGTATTTTTGATGGCTTTGCCATGTACCTTGAAACAAGTGAAACTCAATAAGTAATATCAGGTCTTATATGAGTTAGAAATATTAAGCTTCCAATAATACTTCTATAAGCTATCTCATCAACTCTTTCAACACCATCATCTCTACACAACACAACTCCATGAGCAATTAGAGTGGAGGCTAGTTTACAATCAACCATATCAAATTTCTTCAACATATCTTTAGCATACATTATTTGATAAATAAAATTTTTAATCTCCCTTTGATAAACCTCCATTCCTAAAAAATATTTCATGAGGCCTAAATCTTACATCTCAAATTCATTCATCATGGAAACTTTGAATTCATCCTTCATCATAAAAATGTTACCCATTTACAACAAGTCATCAACATACAAACTTACAATTAGAATATCATTACCTTCTTTTTTGTAGTAAAGGGTAGGTTCACTCTTACTTATTTGATATCCATTCTCCTGAAAATATCCATCAATCCTAGCATACCATGCTCTTGGTGCTTGTTTGGGGCCATACAAATCCTTCTTTAACTTGTAGACATGATTTTCTTTTCCTTGCACTTCAAAACCTTGTGGAATTTTCACATATACTTTTTCTTCTAAGTACCCATTCAAGAAGGCACTTTTCACATCAATATGATGGATACTCCAATTATTTTGAGTTGCTAATGAAATCATCATTCTAATGGTCTCTTGTCTTGCTACCGGTGCAAATTTCTCTTCATAATCAATGCCATACTTTTGTGTGAAGCCTTTAGGAACTAATCTCACCTTATGCCTTTCAACACTTCCATCACTGTTACACTTAGTCTTGTAGACCCATTTGGTGCCAATCTTCTTCTTTTCATGTGGAAGCTTTGTAAGATCCCAAGTGTCATTTCTGTGAATAAAATCCATCTCTTCTTGCATTTCTTGCATCCAAACTTCATTAGTATATGCATCTTCAAAACATGATGGTTCAAAATCAGCCTTGGTAAGTAAAGCAAAATTCAATGTCTCACCTCTTGGATTTTTTTCATGTGCTTGATTTGAACTCCGTTGATAAATGTCACTCAATCTTCTTACCTTCTTTGTATAACTAAGACTTGAATCTGGACTTACACTTGGATTTGAAAAAACTAGATGAGGGGTTACTTGGTGGATTTGTAGCACTTGGAACAGAAATATTAGTGGGCTTCCCGTGATCAATATCATCTATAATAACTTCATTTAAAACAAATTTCAACTTCTCCATATGGCCTTTTTTATGACCACAAACTCCCCATTCATCAAAAATCACACCTCTTGACACAATAAGCCTATTAGTAAGAGGATTATATACCCTGTAAGCTTTACTTTCCTCACTATATCCAACAAAAATACATGACTCACTTTTGGGATCTAAATTTTGCCTCTTTTGATTAGAAACATGAACATAGGCTAAGCAATGAAAAACATTAAAATAATTAAAATTTGGTTTTCTCTCATACCAGGCTTCATATGGAGTCATCATGTCAAGTGCACTAGTGGGACTCCGATTGACAATATATGCTGATGTAGCAACTACATCTCCCCAAAAAGAATTCCTTAATCCCTTTATTTATAGCATTCTTTGTGCCATCTCCACCACTATACGATTATTCCTTTTAGCTACACCATTTTGTTGAGTTGTGTATGCAGTGGTGAGTTATCTTCTAATGTCATGCATATCACAATAACCTTGGAAGGCTTTTGAACAAAATTCTCCTCCATGATCAGTCCTTAAGAATTTGATTTTGCACCCTTTATCATCTTCTACGAGGGCTCTAAACCTCTTAAATGTCTTAAAAGCTTCACCTTTGGTCTTCAAAAAATAGACCCAACACTGTCATAAGTAATCATCAATAAAAGTAATGAAATATGATGACTTACCCAAACTCTTTGTCTGCATAGGATGACAAATGTCTGAATGAACTAACTGGAGTGGATAATGGGCCCTCCATGCATTGCCTTTTAGAAATTTCTCTCTTGCATGTTTTCCTTTAGCACATCCTTCACAAACTTCCTTGTTATCATTAATCTTAGGAAAACCAAAAACTAATGTTTTTGATGTTAGAATCTTCAAACTATGAAAATTGAAATGCCCATACCTGAGATACCACAATGAAATTGTATCCTCATATTCCATATTGACAAGCTTCTTGTTATGTTCACCAAAATTCAATGGAAACATCCTATTCTTTGTCATAAGCACAACTATTACCACCCTATTTCCTTGATTCTTATCATAAATTATATATTGTTGATTTTCAAATATAACTTTATAATTCTTCTCACATAATTGTCCAACACACAAAAAAATATGCTTTAACTTTGGAGTGTAATAAATTTCTTTAACACTCTTCATACCTTCTTTTGTATGGACTTCCATAGCTCCTTTTGTAGCAACCTCCAATGATTTGTCATCACCAAGCTTGATCTTGGATTTAAAACTTTCATCCACTATAGACAAAAGTTTTTCATTCCCTGACATGTGGTTAGAACATCCCAAATATAAATACCAAACATCTTTATAAACATTTTTAGCTTTGTCATAAGATAAAAATATATTATCTGGAGGATTATCATCACCTTCTTGAGCATAATGAACACTTTTATCATTATTACCTTCTTTTAATCTACACTCATAATTAAAGTGGCCATACCTGTCACAATGATAACACTGGATATTTATTTTACAAATCGGCCTCTACCTCTTCCTCTGAAACCACCTCTTCCTCGAAAACCACCTCTACCTCTATTTCCTCTTGAGTAATTCTAATTTTGGCCTCTACCTTGGCCTTGATTACTTATGATTCTACTATTGGCACCTTCATTCTTTGTGAATTGTAATTTTGGAGGAAAAAGCTTTCTCATCACTTTCCCCAAACGAATATCTCAATCTTTCTTCATGAGACATCAAAGATCCAACTAGATGATCAAATTGAAGGGTAGACAAACTCTTTCTTTCTTCTATGATTATGGCAACATGGTTCCACCTTGGTGTGAGAGTCATCAATACCTTTTTGATTACAACCTTATTGTTCATAATTTCACCAAGTGTAGCCATCTTATTGACCACATCTTTTACTCTAACACAATAGGTACTCACACTTTCAGCTTCTTCCATCTTCAAATTCTTGAATTCTCTATTCAATGTCTGAAACTTGACAACTTTTACTTGATCATTACCTTGGTAAGCTTCTTTTAGAGTCTTCCAAGCATGCTCTACCATCTTTGCTCCTGTAATTTGTGGAAATAGGCTCTTATCTAGAGCTATTTGAATATAAAATAAGGCTTGAGCATTCTTCTTCTTAGCCTCCTTCTTAGTTTTTTTATCATTTGCTGTGAGGGCATTCCAATCAGCTAGCTCTACATAGCCTGATTCAATAATATCTCACAAATATTTTCCTATCAAAAAAGTCATCATTTTGATACACCAATAATCATATTCATTTCCATGAAATTCTGGAATGGACAAGGAGTTAGAATTTGACATGATAAATTTTGGCAAAATTCCAACTACTAAATCTTTAACCCAAAATTAAAAAAACCTGGCTCTAATACCAAATGTAGATTCTAAATCTATTTCATGTGATTGATCTCACAGTCTATGAACAAAAATTAATAGTAGAAAGACAAACAAAGAATCAACTTAAAAAAATAGAGCATAACACTAATAAATCAAATAATAGGGCACAACAAATAATACACAGATTTGTATTTTGTACAGACTATAAATAATAGTCTTTATTGATGTATATATTAAAAAACTATGCTAAAAACAATATGTTGCATCTAAAGATAGAATGGATAAGAAAAAAATAACAAAGCATGCACTTGGCATGCATTCTTTGTTATGTGGGAAGATTGGCAGTTTGATGGCAATGAAGAGTCTATTTACTGCTCTTTAAACTAGTAGTTTAAAAATAGAACTTAGCTTGTTTTTTAAACAAACCGCAGCATCACTTTTCAACACCTTTGAGAAGTGTTCCCAAAAATTTGATTGGTGTTGTACAAATCCAAAAGAATAAATTTGCAAGAGCATCAAATCAAAGTAGCGATGTTTAAATTCAATCTCGTTTCATGGTGTAGTTGAAGTTGATTTAAATGCATGGTTTCAAGTCAAGCTTGTAAAGATACATTTCCATCCTATGCAAGGAAATTGGTAATTTTTGACTTGGAAATGTTTTTGAATTAGTAAAGTGAAGTCAGCTTATGTTTGTAACTACTAAGGATTTGACAAACATTTTGTGTTGTTTAGGGAAGTAGATCTGAATATGTTTTAATTCATTCATTCAAGGATTTGGTGATTTATGGAAAACCCCATAGAATTTATAGTGCTACAGAGAGTCCCATAAAGATTCTTATGGACCATGGAAAGAAAGACATAGGAATAAAATTGTGGAAAAGTTAGTATTGATTCTTAATAATAAATAGATCCATAAATAATGATCTGAGAGTAAAATTCATGAGTGGATATTAAATGCATTATTTTGTTCCTTTGTCTTTTATTTTACGAAAATCATCTATGTATGTGTGTAATGATCAAGCATTGGGGAAAGGTAAAAAGATGTAATGGAGAATATCTAAGGATAGAGCATTGAAGTTTGTTATTGAAAATTGTCTTTTGTTTCACCTCTGTTCATAATCAAATGAGTGACATTTTAGGTTAAATGTGTTGCTCATGCTTAGATTCAAGGCCATTTATATTTCCTACATTGATCCCAATTGGTATTGTAGTCAGAGACATTCACTTGGATGCTAATTGGATCAGTCATCATTTCTAAACATATATAATGTTTTAAGAGTGTGGAACATGATTTTAGGTCTTGGCAAATTTTAAATGACCATGGAATGGGGAGTATGTCATAATAGGCCTATAAGGTTTTAAAAAAGCCATAGGTTAAGAATCCAAAGAGGTTATAGATACTAAGCAATTGTCTTAAAGAAATATAAAACTAGAAGATGGAATAAGACAATTGTATGGGAGGTCTTAAAAGTGTAAGACTAAGTCATTACGTAATATACTTCAAGCTACTATTTTTGGATAGGTATAAACCTGAGAAAGAAGATTAAATCAAGATGAAATATGGGTGAATAAGGAATCAAATATATCTATATAGGTAAGAATAAACATAGTGGAGTTTCTGAAACCCCTGAAGATCCACAAGATCAAAAGTTTAAAAAAAGGATAAGGTTAAATGTATCAATAGTGGTCATAACAATTTCGATTGAATCAGGAAAAGATTTTATAAACCTAATTATCATCATGTTGGGCTAATGGTGTAGAAAAATGTTATCACTAGGTCTCCTTTTTTCAACCTGTACAAGATTCAAATTTTGGTTGCCCTAATGTGGATCAAATTGTACAATTTATCTCCTATTTTAAGAAAGGAGAACATTATAAAGATGATGAATAGAAAGGGATCCTTTATGAATGTGGATGTTAACTCTTGGGGCCTCATATTAATCAAAGTTTGTATTATTATGTACCTCTCTAAATTGATAATCCATTTGATGAACCTTCTCTCTTCATGTGGCAAGTGGAGTCAATTTCTCAATTATGAAGGTCTCCCTTTTCGTTTCTTTCACTATAATCTTTTTAGGCATCATATTGTTGGGTGTCCCTCTAGACCACATCGAAACTTTGCTTCTCAAGGGTAGTAGGTTTGGAAAAAGAAAGATGGGTCTCTAGATTAGGAATTCAAGTGGCATAACCATGATAAGTTCATTCTTCATCTCTCTTTTTTTCGGTTGAGCTAGATCAAGTGGGTTCATTGGAGGTTGCTCCTAAGGTTAGGCAGCTCTAGCGAGCTCTTCAAATCTTCCTCATCTAGTTTAGGAAGATTCCTCAGCCTTTGTTTTAAAAAATACTTGCTAATGTTGGGGCTACTTTGAAAAAGAAAGGTCTTAGTTCTGAGATGGAGTTGTTGAGAGTGGAAGCAGAGTTTTTAGCAAACAATGGTTCACAATGGACAATGGAGGATCTTCTCTCTCATTAAGGATAAAGATTGGTTTCAACTTGTGTTTAAGACACTTGGTTTTCTTTGGCGTTGTCTCTTTTAACTATGTGGTCATCTTTACCTTCACATCTTGGTTAGTTTCATAAAAAAATGGTTTTCATGGAATACAGCCGAATAAGTATGTTGGTTTCTTGAGTTGATGCCCTTGGAGGGAAAAAAAGGTAATTCCTCGTACCTTGAGGTTTGTGTTTCATGTTTGTTATCTATTTTTTGGAGTGTGTTTTCAGTTATTAGTGTTGTAGCTTTGATGTGAAGTATCCCTTTTTCTACTTATAATGAATTTTGAGTTTTAAATCTGTTTTGATTGTGTAAGCCATATCTGTTATTTCATTGTAAAATGATAAAATCCCTCTTTAAAAAATTCCCTTTATCATTATATATATATATATATATATATAAATAAAGAGTCACCTTATAGTCACCACCATGCATGTTTAAATTTATTTTTCTTTACTAAAAAACTGTTCATAACGGTTAGATAAACAACTACATTAACAGACCACAATTTTAATGGGTCAACAAATCGGTATGATATTCTCATTGAGTCCTAACGATGTAATGCGTAACAAGAAAGGTTCGACAAGCATTTGTACGATGTAATTTATAATGTTACACGCAAGCGAGAAAATGGCATTCTGAACGAGTCCTTTCATTAAAGTTACCGAGTCTACACCAATAATTTATCACGGAGTTGTTAAGTGGGTTCTTTGATTAATTATTTATTGTGGAGTTGTTAAGTTTCGATTACATATATCCACTTCAAACGTAAGATATAAAATGATATTCTGACTGAGTCAAGACCGATTGTTTATTGCGGAGTTCTAAACTTTGTTCTAAGCTCAATTATTTATTATGGAGTCGTTAAGTTTGGGCTATATAAAGCTTTGTGTTCACTTCTAATACATAATTCAAGCACACATTCAAGTTTGTTTGTTTTCCGTTTTCGATTATTATTGAATAAAATGGCTATTCGTATGAATTACCTCATCCTAGTCGTTTTTGTGTTGATCTGTTGTTACAGCGAGCATGTTATGGGAGGGGATCCCGATCCCTTGCAAGATTTCTGCGTTGCAGACAAGAAAAGCAAAGGTGAATTATTATAATGGCTTTTTTTTTTTCTAATATTTTTATTTCCGTCTGCAAATATGTAGGTGGCTTGCTAACAACTTGATGGAACAGTTTTGGTGAACGGGTTTGTGTGCAAAGACCCAAAGGCGGTTTCTGGGGAGGATTTCTTCTTTGCGGGACTGAGGAAGCCGGGGAACACAAACAATGCTGTGCGATCCAACGTAACGGCGGCGAACGTTCAACAGATTGGTGGCCTCAACACACTCGGAATATCGTTGGTCCGCATCGACTATGCAGTGGGCGGAATAAATCCCCCTCACACTCACCCAAGAGCCACGGAAGTTCTTTTTCTAATGGAAGGCAGTCTTTTTGTGGGGTTTATTGATACTAACAATACGTTTTTCTCCAAAACGTTGATGAAGGGGGATGTGTTTGTATTTCCCAAGGCGTTGGTGCATTTCCAGCAGAATGTGGGTTACGAAAACGCAGTGGCCATAGCTGGATTGAGCAGCCAGCTTCCGGGAGTTCAGACCATCGCCAATTCTCTGTTTGCAGCAAATCCTCCTTTACCTGATTCCGTGTTGAGCAAGGCCTTCCGCATCAGCCAGAAGCTTGTGGATTTCATTCAAGCGCAATTCAAGTAGGATAAAATACAGTTTTAAATTACAGTACCGGTTTATTAATTAAAACCACTGAGGGATGACGGTCTCTTAATGTATCTTTGCATCTTTTCTACGCCACCGTAATAATACAAGCAATTGCAACCTTTGTTTAAACACATTTTAATTAATAATTTATTTCCGCAATAAATTTTCATCCTCTTTTGTATCTATATTTAAACACACAATTTCTTTTTAGATAATCCCTTTAAAAGATAATTAATCTCTCTCTGCTTTTAAGACATGTCTCCAATATTTATTAAAAAAATTTAGATTGTTAAAAATAATAAATTTTAAACTACAATTTAATTTTGAATAATTTTAATATTTTTAATTGGATAATTTTTAAAATTAATTTAAAAATAATTATTGTATATAAGATAATATTTAATAGATTTTTTTATATTTTAAAAATATTACGAATATAATATATAAATAAAATATTCAATAAATATGAATGGATTATATAGTCAAACAAACATACAATTTAAAAATTATAATCTTACATTGTTATTTAAAGAAAATAATATTTTATTATTATAAGAAAAAACTTGGTGATAATTGTTGTTTTCGCAGTGAGATTACATTTTGATTAAGTCATGTTTGGAATTGATTAGAATAATTAACCCACTATCCTACACAAGTTTATTTTATTAATTTAATAACTAAATCATTTGTATTGTCTCTGATTTAGTCATAAAGGTGGCATTAAATTAATTATAAATTATATTAATTTAACATCAAAAATATATTTTTATACATATTAGTTATTTACTATTATTCGCATATTGGCTAAGTCGTTATGCATGAATATCAATTGTTACTAGTTTCATATGGATATTTAATGGAGCCACTCTGCAATGTAGTATACATCCTATTATTTAATCTTATAAACTAAAGAGAACAATTAGAGCATACAAATCAAACAAATACAAGAATGTGACAAAGAGTATACAACAAAATGCAGTAATAGCTTTCAAACATAGGATAAGGAAGAGAGACACACCAAACAATAAGCATATGAAACAAATGCATTAGAAACAATGGCATGAAGAAATGAATCTACATAACTAAGTACAAAGCAACATTGATTTTAGACTTAAGTAAAATAGAAACAAAAACACGTCTAAAAGTACCATGCATATAAAAGTGCACATAATATGTAGGAGAGATAAAATTAAAATTAAAGATTAATACGATAAAGTAAATAAAAAATATAGAACATCAAATGTTCTAAGGATATTCCCTTAAAATTTTCCTAGAGTGAATATGAAAGGTGTCCAAACCAACTGTGAATTTATAATTATGAATAATATAATCAACAGCATGTAAGTAATATAACCTTTATTAGTAGGCGTATAATCATACTATGAAAAGTTATGCACCAATTAAAAAATCAAATATAAAGCCAAAACAAATTCAAAGGACACAAACAAAAAACAATCAAATAAATCAATCAAATAGAAAATAAAACTAAAGAGAAATGAATAATCAAATAAATTAGCCAATCATATAAAAGAAAACAAGGATGAAGAAGAGGAAATAAGAGGTGATCCATACTAATTTACAACTTTCATAAGAACTTTGTGTATTACGGGATATGTGGCCTCAATATATAATATGTTTTCATCATATGGAAGCATAAGATTTTTAGATGGGATAGAAAAAAAAAAAAAAAAGCTAGAGCAATGAAAAAATGAAATTTAGAAAAAAAGAAAGGCTATAAAAATGTGTCATGTAAGAATAAATAAATATAAGAAGAAGAAAAAAGTGTCGTGAATGGTTGTATTACCTGTTATACTTATTGAAACCAAGAATGGTGTTGTGATACCTTTGGTCTCTATGCTATCTCCAGATGTTATGAATAGAGGAAGACATTTTTTATAAATTGATCCCTTGGAGTAAAGAATAAAATTTATTAATAAAAGTAATAGATTCTCTATAATTAGACGATCATTGAATAAAGCTAAAAAATATTGAGGAATGTATTAAACCACCTTAAGTTACATGAAACATTGAGATGTAATCACTTGCCACACATATTAATGGAAAGAAGATGAGAGAATCAATTTATAATTCATCTTGACAGAAGACCACCAAATACACACTCTATTACTCGAGCTCTATTGATTAGAAAATAATAGCATAGAAACAATTCCTTTAATGACCATTATTATTAATAATAAAAGAATAAGACACTTTTATAGCATATCCCAAAAGGATTATTTATAGCATTGGTGGTATTTTTTATTGGTTTAGAGAATGTCCTAGATTTATGGTTAGATATTAACAATTTTTAGAACAAGGCAAATTTAGAATGGTTAATAAAAAATACACTTCAACCCAGTTTGGTAGTTTCTAAGTCCCACCCAATTTTCTGCATAAACAATAACTCTGCAGAAAAAATAATTTTGCACAGAAACTATGACCTAATTCATTCTTAAATTGATCAAAGAAATAGTTGCCAAAATTATTAATGCATCATGATATAGGACACCCAAATTTGAGTAGATGTCATTTATTTCATTTAAAAAAAAAATACAAGACACAGATCCATTGAATATAAGGAAATATAATTTTTATTTGATTTTAAGTAACATACATTTTTAATAAAATGATGTCATCACTTGTTATCCTAAATTGCTAAAAAAATTTAAACTAGAGGTAGAAGATGTTGTCTTTTGGCTTTGATATCTATAACTATTACAGTAAATAGTGAAATTCCTACCCATGAAAACATTATAATTAAAATAAGAATAAGATAGAAGAATTACTTTTTTTCACCATGCTTACTACTGCATATCACCATAAAGTCTGACAAAAGGAAAGTTAAGTTTAAGCATAAATTAAATATAATGGGAGTGCTAGAGTATATTATTACAATGTAACATATGGATGCCACTTGTTATTAGCATTTAATGCACCTATCCTTGCCTATGTATGGCAATGATAGTTAGGTGTTATCTCTACCTATTCATGGCATGAAAATAGGGATCAACAAGTGTGGTGTGATTAGGTGGGAAAATGTTCACAGTATAGTATTTGACATTAACCAATTTCTATGGTGTTTTATTTCATTAAACTATGATATCTTGACTTAGGTCTACATTTATATATAATATATGAATTTTTTTTATTTGCCACAACACCATATAAATATTCACAATTTAGTAGTAAATGGATAAAATAATAAATTATTGCAGAGTTTATGTTGAAATTAGCAAATAGTTTTATTTTTTACCCTCCTCAAAATGTAATTGGCTTGAGCCACAACTTCGACCAAAACTAAAAGCTTCATACAAAACCAATACTACCTACAAGTACTAGTAAGGATAATGAGGAAAGAGAAACCCTAAAGCACATGAGAAATGAAGCAACTTGGGAATAAATTCAAAAGGATAAGCAAAAATTAATAGGGATGAAGAAAGAAATTAACCTCAAAATTCAAACTAGAATAAAAAAATAACATGGTAAAGCCGAAAGAGTATGGAAGTAATGCGCACATGGGTAACAAACATGGCATAATGCTAAGTAATAAATAAGGATTCTAAATATATATATATATATATATATATATATATATATATATATATATATATATATATATATATATATATATATATATATATATATATATATATATATATATATATATATATATGACAAAAATAATAATAAAGAATGCCAAATTAAGCAAGTAATAAAGGAAAGAAATAAATCCATGGAAACTATGTATGAAAATATAAAGATAACTCTTGTACACACATATGACATTAGAAAACAAGGCATAAAAATAATTTTGGTTGAATCACCATCATACATCATATAAGTATAAACATGCATATTATCAAGAGTAATATTAAGATATCTATTCAAGTCCATGAGTATAAAAAGATAATATATCAATGTTATTATCATAGAAAATATCATTAATATAATAATCATCATTATATGTATATATGTTATCCATTATACCTTTCTGTAAATTTTCACTCTCTCTTATCTAAATTTTAGTTTAAAATGTTTTATTATTTGTAACATGTTCAAATACTTGAAATTTTGGATTAATTATTTGAGGTCTTGTGATTTAATGTTGTTTTAGCAACTCTTTAGGTGGAACATCTTGTTGAACTTGAATTAGA
Organism: Torreya grandis; assembly: GCA_037957365.1. NCBI lineage: Eukaryota > Viridiplantae > Streptophyta > Pinopsida > Cupressales > Taxaceae > Torreya > Torreya grandis. The sequence goes on along the minus strand of JARHVA010009424.1, from coordinate 187,854 downwards.
GGATAATAAGTAATGCCTTGAATATAAATCAATTATTTATCATAAAAAATATACATTGATGTAATCTTGATGTAATTTCTTTAATTTTATCTAGCCATGGTAATCCAAATAAAATTTCATATGCCCCATTACCCAATAGTACAAGAAACCAAAACTAAGATGGTTTAAGATGCACTATGATAGTTAGTGTAATGCATCCAACTAGTTTATATGTGATCCCATTATTTCCCATAATAATTTGTTTTAGTATCAACTAAATCCACTTGATGATATCCAAGATTAATGAAAAATTTATGCATGCATGTATTTATACTCGAAACATTATCAGTCATAATTTTAATTTTTTTATCTTGAATGTTCACCTATAAAATCTTGAATGAAAAGTGGTTCATTATTAGAGTCATCATTATATTATCATTATCATATAATGTAATTAGAGGATACTCCTTGTAAATTTAAATAACCATATTTATTAATCCATCAAGTGGATGACTTTTATAAACTTGTTGTGCTTATATTTGATCTACCATATTAATATTAATACCTTGACATTTAGATCGACAGACATGATTTGGAAGACGATTTGTAAATATTATAAAATATTAATTTATTTGAGCCACTATTTCATTCAAAATACTATTGAAACCCTTGAGAAAATAATTTGATGTATTATTGAACATTACTTAAATTTATCATAAGAGTGGTAATTTTAACACTTGGAAGAGAAGTGGTGGTATAATAAGTGGGACTAGAAATATTATCAAAATGATCTAATTGAGAAATCCTATGAAGAATGCATGAGATTTTGGAAGAATATTGATATGGTTGAGTGATTTGAGAATGAAAAAGTGTAGGATTGGTAAGAATAATATAAGCAACATTGAAATCATTTTGAGAATGCAAAGAAACATCAACAAGAGTAGAATAAATAAAAATAGGAGGGGAAATAATATTAGAAACAAATTAAGAAACAACTACATCATTAGGCATGTAACGGGACCCTCCATAAGGTTGATTTACATTATTTGAGTTAAAACATAAAATATTCAATATACATAATATATTTTCAATTTGAAGCTCTCAACTTAGTGTTTTGTGTTGTAAATCCTTTAATGCACATAAAATTGCATCTATTCTTTATGATGGCTTGAATCATTTTCTAAATACAAAAAATACTTAAGATTTATCATTCTAATCATGGTGATCAATATCCAAATAATTATAAGTTTTAGATCCATTCAAAACATATCATTCACATGTATTTCAACAAAAAATTAAATAGAACATGTAGTAGTAGGAGAATATAAAAAAATGAGATACAACATTTTATTTTTCAAATAACATTAACAAGTTTCAAAAAAATTGACATATTTAAAATTTAATATAGCAGTTCAAGTACTACGAATCTTAGATATAATCACTTTAGGTGAAATATAATGGAAACATAAGTAACATGAAATATACCTTAGGATTTGAATGATAATTCAATCATAACAACTAGGATTTAAAGAGAGCACACAAGAGCTAGGGCCAATAATTTTAAGGAAATAGAATAAGCCATATAAAAATTAGATATATAAAAATGAAATCAATATCTAACCCTAAGGGGAGTAATTAAGCATGATGTTTGAAATTTACTATCGAAAAAGTGGGTTTGCATCAAAATGAAGTTTTATACCCACACTACTTGTTAACAAGAATAATCAAATTTACTATGATAAAATAGTATAACTAGACCTAATTGTAGTTTGCAATATTATATAATATAAAATAAGTGGAAAGAGAGGGTTATATAATAATGTCTATAGTGTCACTAATATGTAGATAGTTGGAAGAAATAGACAGTAGGAAATAGATATAAAACATATTATGAACAAAAAACCAAAAATATAAGATGAACAAAAAAACTTTTCTTGGACTACCAAAACTATTTGGATGCTTATAGACCTATCAAAACTATAAATGTATAATTTGGTCATACCATAATTATAAGTGTATGGTTTTATAAAAATTTAACTCTCTAAAAAGGAAATGTACAACCTTATTTAACTACTTTAGGTCTCCAAAAACATTGTTGAATTTTCATGAATTATTTACATATATTTAGGATATTGATCTCCTTTTCCATAACCTAGCAAATCATCAAATAACAATAAAAATAAATGGAATACATGTAGAACATGTGTATCTCTCCATAATTATTAGTTCCCTATTTTGGAATAAATTTTGAAGACAACACTCAATCAACTTCAACAAGCACTTTGCAAATACAAGCCCTAATATATATATATATATATATATATATATATATATATATATATATATATATATATATATATATATATATGTCTATATATATATATATATGTATGTGTGTGTATATATATATATGTATGTATGTATATATATATATATATATGTATGTATATGTATATATATATATATATATATATATATATATATATATATATATATATATATATATATATATATATATATATATGTATGTATATATATATATGTATGTATATATATATATATATATATATATATATATATATATGTATGTATATATAGATATATATATATATATATATATATATATATATAGATATATATATATATACATATATATATATATGTATATATATATATATATACATATATATATATATATATATGTATATATGTATATATATATATATACATATATGTATATGTATATATATAATATATATATATATATATATATATATATATATATATATATATATATATTCATGCTAGCATGAATAATTGGCATAATTCAATGAATAATTCAATTATTGAATAAAATTATAATCTAAATTCTCAAATTCCACTCTTCATTAAATTCTTGACTCTTGCTCTAAAAATTCACTTATATCTCTCTTAACCTTTGAATTCAATCTAACATGTTCATTCATCCATGTCCAATATGCATTAATGAACCTATCTATTTTTAGACTTATAAAATTTAAAATAGGATCAAATAAGCATGTAAAATAACACATAATTGAAAGGAAATACTAAAAAATAGGGAAAAGTACATGATAGACCCAAAAGAAGAGTTAAAATCTCCCACATTAGTACCATATAGTATATTAACCCAGAATTATATAGTGTACATTTATGGCTATCTAAAAATTTACAACGTACGGTTCTAGCTATCAGGCCATAAAAATCACTAGGGAATAAAGAGAAAGAGGAGAGAGAAAGAAACTTGGGAAAATAGGTCCATAACATGAGTAAAAATTGACAATAAGAGCCTAATATGAATTGATAATTAAAAAATAGATAAATACCCTAAAGCAATGAAATTTGACAATTGAAACTAACCTTGGACCAAAATTAGGTGTCTACACTATGATCCTTATCATGTATTTATTATGATTGCATCCCCAATATTTAAGTGTGATCAATATCACACACATACTTGGGAAATCTATTAGGGAAATATATTTCTCCTCGTGATATTAACTACTATATATTTATGGACTAATGACTCATTATAATGGCTAAAATTATTTTTTTGTTATAACTATTATATTTTAGGCCCACATGGGGAAGATATATTAAATATGATGTTCATATCATGGATTTATAAGGATTTCTTATTTTGTTTTCTTGAGACATGATTTTCATTATGATTCATGATCTCTAATAATATCTTAATAGGGGACTATACATTTTATATTTATCATTTCCATGTCTCAATATATGTATTACTCATAGATATTATGGGATTCAAGGTTTATTTCCATAAAAATATAGGGTTATAACTTCAAGTCTTGTTTTAAACTTGACCTACTGACACATATTTAGGGTATGAAGGGCCATAGCTTGAGGGTAGATAGGGTTATAAATAAACCTTACATGGATGTATCCTTTGATTGTATGAATTATCCATGGGACTTCCACTAAATACCAAGGACTAAAGAGATATATTTTTACAATTAATTTTCATATCTAGCACTTATTATTTTTCCTTACCCATGCTAATGTAGGAAAGTGATTTTATAGGTTCCTAGTCTTATCATTTCTATTTCAAAAGTTATAGATCAAGTGTATCATTTTTGATGTGCTTTTTAGGTTATACTTTGAATTTTATGCCTATGCTACCATTTTGTGGCTAAGTGCATGCCTAAAAATGGGGGAAAGTTAATTATCTTAAAATGGTTATTATGATCTATTTTTTGTTGTTTTGTCTTAGTTTGACACATCTTTATATGTACATATAATTTTGTCCAAATAAAGTGATATTGGTACTCTTGTCAACTTCCAAATCATGAAACTCCCTCCTCAATTCACCTAGAGTATCCATGAATTTTTTATTTTGGTTGTGTAACCTCTAGTCCCATTCTTTAGACTAAATTGTATAGTCTTAATGTTTATTTCTTGCTCCCAATTTATCCAATTGTGCATGTTCCCCACTATTTGTGTTTTATATTTCTAGTATTATGAAGTCAACACAAGCATCAATATTGAAAATTTCAAATTCAAACTAACCTATGAATAGAAAAGTTTTGTAATTCATTTTCATGAATGGAAAAAATTATTCTCAAGATAACATTATATTATGGAAAACTTTTTATACACATTCTAAATTTATCCTTTTTATGCAATTTAATATTTTTCAAAATCTTTGTTTCAATCCGAATGACCTAATAAATCGATAACATTATATTGAACACATTATTTGTATCCACCCTATTACCTCTTCATTTTACTCATTCCCCACACCCCTTACTTCCCACTCCCCCTATCTATATATGGGTCTTATATATTAATCTTGGTTCCATATATATATATATATATATATATATATATATATAGGGGAGTTGACTAGATTATCCAGATAGTGGCACTCTGCCCCCTATGGTGGGTCGAGTAGTAGTCATATATATGGTATATAGGGTTTTTATATAGATATAAGGAGAAAATAGAAGATTTGGTTAGAGTCAAATAGACTATGCTTAGTCATGTCCCCCTCATCTGATATCCTAAGCATATAGCTAGTCCCCCTCCCCTCTCCTTCTAGAAATATGTATAGGTCCACCATATATATGTATAGGGTATCCCATATATAGATAATGGCCCCTCTATATCTATACAATGGGATATGGGCCTAACTAGACTATATATTATATAAAAACCCTCCTCCCCAATTATATATATTATTCGATTAGGGGAGTGCCTCCCCCAAGCTTAAAGGTTGCTCTCTCATTGGTTGAGTTATCCTCTTTTGTCGGGGTAGTGTACTAACTATAGTAAGCCCCTCATTGAGGGAGTACCTTCAGAAAAGGAGTACTTCTCTCTCATATATAATTGTAACTATAATTACAGAAAATAACTCATGTTACTTGAGTATTCTCCCATTATACTCAACTAATGGGGGCCATGTCTGAACTCTAGGATATATATAAATGTAGGGCCAAAAAAACCTACCCTAATCACTCTATATAGATAAAGTTAGATTTCATTGGGGAGTAGGGTATATATATATATATATATATATATATATATATATATATATATATATATATATATATATATATATATAGAGAGAGAGAGAGAGAGAGAGAGAGAGAGAGAGAATAATATACTCTAACATTAAATAGGTAGCCATTGTCATCATCATCATCATGTGTGTGTGTGTGTGTGTGTGTGTGTGTGTGTGTGTGTGTGTGTGTGTGTGTGTGTGTGTGATATATGTGATGATGATGATGATGATGATGATGATGATGATGATGATGATGATGATGATGATGATGATGATGATGATGATGACGACGACGATGACAATGGCTACCTATTTAATGTTAGAGTATATTATTCTCATACTTACTACATTCTAGATAGTTTTTCATTTTTTCCTAGTTTTGTCCTTTATGTGGATTTATCCCACATTGGTTAGTTGAGATTGTTTTTTATTTTGCCTTGTCTACTTATACAAGGTCTATCTATTGTACTTGCATGTCTTATTTTTAATATCAAATGATTTGCCTTGTCTTTATATTTAATCCTTATAACCTCTTATGAAGCTTTTGTTATGAATGATTCAGATTCATGGGTTCTTGGAATAGTCTTATTTATCATTCCTTATATTGTACCATAGCCTTGAAGGATTTTAACCATTTTCTTATTTACTGCAAGTTTTTATTTAGATAATTTTATTTTACAGCAGCTGTATTTTCCATTTCTTATTGTTCCATTGTACAGGTGATGTTAGAATTTTTTAGAGACTTCTACATTGAAGGATTAGTTACGTTGAAATATTCTATTGATCTGCATATGTGGAGTTCTTCCTATCTGGTGTGTTAGAGCATATTCTAGGTTTGTATCAACTTTTTATTGAAGGTGACAAGGCAACATATTTTTTTTATGTTATTTATGTGATTGGTTTTTATATGTTGGAAGATCATTATTTTAGGTCTATTAGGAGCCCATCACCATTGTTTTTTGCATCATATTTTTTTTACCTACATGGAGTTTCTTGTGTATAGACCATGTAATTTACTATTTCCTATGTAAATATTTCTTAGAGAAGATCTACCTATCACCATCCTCTCTATATCCAACCTACATTCCATTCATAAAAAATGATTTTGTTTTATCTTCAGAGAAGATTAGACAAAGATCATGTCATACTTTACAATATTCTTGATCTGAAAGTCAGTGTGGAAGTGTGTTGGAAAGAAAATAGTGCATTGGATTTTATTTATTTATTTACAAAATATTTTCTAGATGTCATCCTCCCTTCCTCAAACCCTACATTATACTTTTCTTGATATCTGCCTTTTTTTTAAGGACTACATATTGTGTATGATGTCTTTTATTTGCATGAATGTGAATTTGAGGTGTTGAAGGTAAATTAGAGGTGCATGGAGATGCTTGGAGGTGTGTGGAAATGCATGTAAAAGTCTATACTTAGATTTACTAGAAATAGATCCCTTCCTAGCCTTATTCTGGCACTTACAATTATAATCACTCTCTTCTCCTTTTAACATAGTTTTATTACTCATTATTTATCTTTTACCAATTGTATTTTTACCTTAAGAAGAATTCATTTTTACTTGTATGAGAATAGGGGTCACCGACACATTATTTTTTCACTTTGGTGGGTTTGAAAACATTCATGTCTAAATTATGGTTCCAATGAATGATTGGAAGGCAAAGTTGATTACCAAAGTGGTCATAGAAATCATCTTGTAGTGAAATTATTATTACTTTTGACCTATTTACGTGAATTTGTAAAGCTTATATATTTTGAACCATAACTCAAAATTGATATAGATTTTTGAAAAAATGTATGGTTTTTAATTCTCCATACATCGGTGTCATATATATATATATATATATATATATATATGACACCAATGTATAGAGAATTAAAAACCATATAATTTTTCAAAAATCTATATATATATCAAAGATAGATTACTAATATATGCATTCAAAATGCCAAAAATATACATAACATCAATTAGAACAAAAAATAAAGGTGCGGCATCCCCTACCCATAGTCTTAATAATCGATAATTTAATATAAAAATAGATCCAAAGAGGAAACACAAAGAACCAAAAACTAAACACTATCAAATGAAAAATGCACCAACCAAGTAGCCATATAAAAAGAGCCAATAGTTTTTTAAACAATATCACCAAAAACCATCTAGAGGAAACACAATCACAATATTACATCAAGAGTAAGCACTAGGTAGTAAGAGGCCAACCAAAGGTGGAAAAGTTGCAGTTATGGGTCTATCACCCTACTGCAAGAAGTGCCTTACCCATCATGGATACCATTAGAAGTAGATGAGGTGTTCCCCTCTAGGGAGAATTTATCACTACTGATTCTAGTTAACTAGTGTCCAAGAAGCAACTTAACCACATAGCGATCAACTTGGTCTAAAAAGCCTTTCATGCTATTCTTGCTTACATATTTGAGTATGTATTCCACATCTACAAAATTTCCACCCTCAAACATCTTCCCAAGTTTTTTTGATAAGGTATTTATGTTCTTGTCAATCAGTTTCCAATTTTTTTCCTATGCTCCCTGGATGGAAGCATCACAGAAAGGAGTCTAGGATGAGGGACCAACCACTACAAACTCAACACCTATTTTAGGACAAAGGTTCAGGGCAAATGGTGTGAAGGTTTCCTTGGTCCCCTTGATGATGTACCTACCATGTTCTTCATTATAGAGATCTTGAAAAGCACTTTCATTTACCACCACCCACTCATTAATACCATTATTATCTAACTCCTAAGGGGTGATCTAATCCTACACTAGATTGTCAGCCTGGTCGAAGTACGCATCCTTAATGTATACCCTCTTGAACTCAAAAATATATACCCCTATAGCATTTGGGTGAGAAACAAACCAATCTAGGTGACGACTCAATCTATAATATCCTTTTGAGTCTAGTAGGTAGTCTAAAGTCACTTTGAGTAGCCCTATTCTTAGGAATATTTAAAGTTGATCTTAAAAAATCTTTAGCTGAATGAAAACTTTCAAAGAAAAAAATAGAATAATGAATTCAATTGTGAAGTTAGTAAGAACTCTAGGCTTACCTTGAAAGACCTCCAATTTCCTTTATTTCCACAAAAACCAAATAATTTCAATAGAAAAAAACAAGCCAAAATTTATGGAAGAAAAGATGAACTTTAATTTTTGGACAAGCATATCCAAAAGCAATATTTAGCCATCCAAACCTCATAGCAATAAAATAAAATTCCAAGGTTTAAGATATTTTTACCATAGGTTAGTATAAAATGAATAGGAGTATAACACATGCTCAACCGACTCAACATCATTACAAAAGGCACAAAGACGATTAAAAAAACCATAATTATTCAAAATGGTACGTACAGCTAACATTTTTTACATAAGTAGGCAATGAAAATATAAATTCTTAGGTTTAAGATAAGAGGACCATATTACTTCAAACCTGAAAGAACAACCATGTAAAGTATCAAGCATATACCAAATATGATTGAGGGTAAGGTAAGGGACAATAGAAAAGGACATGTTCTTGTAGAGCATCTATGTTGAATATTCAAGTAGAGGTGGTCCTTTTTTCCACTTCACACTGTCCCAAAACTGATCCTCATCCTCTATAAAATCAATCTTGTTATTTCCTTTGAGCACTACTTATAGCATGGCGAATGTTCTTCATTGAGAATCCAAGAACTAAAATTAATCCATAAGCTCTGATCATGAAACCCATCTCCCATGAATGATGAGATCCTTAAATCTCCTCAATCCTTTAGTATACTAGTCAAAGGTAGAGCATCCCCTGGTAAAGGCTAGTGGAGTCTTGTTGACACTTAAGTTCCACCAAATAGATCTATATCCTTGACACATAGTCCCATGAGAATTGAATACCTATTTTGAAGTAATGAAAGGTTTATAAAAATCCTAGGTTGACCAAATGGAGGTAAAAATAGGGGAGCTAGAAACTTTGATAGAGAAAGGCCCAATGGGCATATCAACAATATGCAATCCTTCCCAATTTGGCTTTCATTTTGGGAAGACTCTCATGATGTTATGCCTTATCAAAACATTTTAGGGCTCACTCTGAATCAAAACTCTAATAATGCATTTAATAGATAAGGTTATCCCTTATAACTGGAGGTCCTTGAACTCTAGTCCACCAATATTTTTTAGTTTTGAGTAGAATTACCATGAGACCACATGCCTTTTCTTGTACCCTTTACCATATAACTAAAGTAAATCTCTTATAATTTTATGAAGTATGTTGATTTGTGTCTTTCCAAATAACCAACATGAGGCATAGTATATGTTCTATGAAGATAGGACTTTATAGAAAATTTGAATATTGCTTAGTAGTGATAGTAGGTACCCTACAATTTGTCAATTTTCTTATTGATTTTATCAAAAACCCAATCCCACATTTTTGAAGGAATGTGTTATGGCAAATAGAATCCCCAAGTATCTAACCATCTCAACAAGTCCTTTCCAATTCTAACCAAAAGTTATCAACAAATCCAGTGGATGATCATTCCACACGAGAATGAATGATTTAAGCATTGAAACTTTGAACCCTAAGGTAGAGCTGTAAATTTTAAGCCTTTTTGAAACTTGTTCCAGGTTGCTCAAGTCTATGGTAATAAATATAGAGGTATCATTAGCAAATAAAACATTAATAAGAGATTCATTATTTGGGAGTGATATACCTTTAATTAGAGGTCTAAATTATAAAAACCTTAAGAGGTAATGCAGTACCTCTACAAGAAATACAAAAAGTGATGGAAAAGGAGGAAAACCTTGTCTTATAGAACATTGAAGCACCACTAAGTTTGTTAATTCATCATTAATTTCAATGACTAAAAAAGAATCCTTGAGATGTACATTGACCATTCTACAAAATTTATCTTGGAAGCCAAAATCTTACAATATTATCTCAATGATTGGCCACTTGATTCTATTATAGGTTGTCTAAAAATCAAGCAAGGTCATTCTAACCTCTTGGTTTGAATATTTTCCCAATGCATACCTTCCATACTGGTGATGAGATTATCTAGGATGTATCTTTTTTGAACAAAACTAGTCTAAGCTTTTGAGACAACTAAGGGTAAAATTGAGGATAGTCTCTGATCTAATATTTTGGCTAATATTTTTTAGGAGAAATTAAGAAGGGTAATTTATCTCCATTTCTTAAGTGATGAAAAATTACCATCCTTTGATATAAGCTTGATCATCTCTCTATTTATATCTAGGCCAAGAGTACCAGATGCAAATGCCTCATTGAAAACCTCCAAACACTCTTTGCCAATCCATTCCTTGTTGAATTTATATAATTCTATAGGGAATCCACATAGCCCCAAAGCCTTATCATCTTTTAGTAGGTCAATAGAGATTTTGACCTCATCAAGTGAGATGATAGTCTCTAAGGAGGCTTATGTTTGTGAAACATTTTTGGGAATGCATGAATCATATAAGGCTATATTATGTTTAATACATTCACTAGATCCATCATAATGGAAAATTTTATAGTAGAAATCAAAGAAGGATCCTTTAATACTAGTGTCATCCTTAATAATTTTCCTTTTAACTTCGATTTCCTTAATCTTGCATTTAGAATGTTTAATTCATAAGAATTTGAAAAAGAATTTAGAACCTATGTCACCAAGCTTAATCTAAGAAATCCTGTACCATATTTTTGCCCCTTTAGTAGTGTATTTCTGAACTTGATGAACTCAGTGCTTCAAAAAGTTAAGTTCTTCGAGAATAACCCCATTTGTCAGGTCAAGCTGAAGCAAGACTTTTGCACAAATAAGCTTTTATTGAGTGTCTCTTGTAATTTTTATGCACATCCTAACTTTTCTATACCCATAGGTTCCTAAAAAAAATTTAGTACATTTTACATAATATTTCCAATGGTCAATGATATAACTAGAATTACAGACAACTTTACCAATATTCCATGATGCTTACACTCCCTATGTACAGACCTCATCTACAAGGTGTGAGAAATTAAATTTATATAGCCCTTTAAACTCTAAATAATCATTCTTATCATCCCCAACTATTGGTAAAGTCATTTCAATAGGGTGGTGGTCTAACATGGTATATGATAACAAATTTACAGCATTACCATTCATGACCACATCAACAACTAGAGATAAAATGTTCAAGTCAAATCTATCCAACTTTGAGTATTGCTTCCTATTACTAATCTTATTATTACACCAAATATACCATATTCCTTTTCTATGGCTCTTCCTCTTCAAGAGAGGATATTCAACTCTATGAATTTGTTTGAACTTGGACTAAAAGAATAGCTCATTACATTTCTATGCAAGCTGGCCCCCTCCAATTTTGTCCTCTTTATCTTCCACCATGTTGAAGTCACCACCAAAAATCCAAGGAATTTTTTTAATATTAGTGGCTAACCAAATACATATGTTAGAATGTTACCTTCAGTCATTGGGGGCATATATGTTACACAAGCCCATGGTCTGATTTTGATACTCTATCAACACCTAGATAACCTTGTTACAAGGAGAATAACCATCATCGACAACATAGTCCTTCCACAAGAGGCTAATTAGGATAGAGTATAACCCTTTACCTCTATGATCATTAATGGAAAAATGAGGATAATCATACTAGATAAAATTTAAGATCATGGAAAGATGGGTGCCAATAACCTTTACTTACCATATTTTGAGAATCTAAACTATCTTACCATATAGTTTCTATCTAGAGATTCTAACCCTCTTACATTCCAACTAACAATCCACATGAAAAATAAGGGGGAGTTAATATGGTTCAATTCAATTGACCATGGGGCTTAGCCCCCCTATTACACAACCTAGTAAAGCATTCTGGGACTTTATTTTCCTTTCCTTTCTTTTTAGAGGTAGGTTCTTGCATATTTTGCTGCCCCTCCTTATTTACCTTATTTTTTTTCCATGAGTGTAGTGTGATCACTTAAGATCAGTATGAATTCTATTTTTAACCATTTTCCACCCCCTTTGGACATCAATTTTCAACCCCTACAAGGTTCTTTTTTTCCACTGTAACTCCATCTAAAAGCTCCACCATGTTGATGTGGGCCCTACAACTTCTTTATTTGAAGAGATGACCATTAGACAAGCATCAGTAGAAGACTTATAAATAGTGCTTCTAGTTAAAGTATCTGGTGAAACATTGTGTAATTCAAGGGCCTCAGTAAGGATTACCAAATATTCCTTAGAGGAATGATCCTTAAAGGGTTTACATTTTAGGAAGGCATCATTTAGGTTATTAGGGAGGTAATTATTCAAGTTAAGTGATTTGGATTATCACCCTCAAATTGAAAAAG